>WBMY01001892.1:165752-217342 GCA_013397315.1 Donacobius atricapilla | reverse complement strand
TCCGCTGCTCCGGTGCCGGTGCCGGTGCCGGTCCCTTGGGCGGGCTCTGGCAGCGTCCGGGAAGCTGCTGGGGCTGGCTCCTGGTGCAGCGAACCCCCGGGGAATCCCCCAGCGTTTCCGCTCTCACTTCGTGCCTCTGAGTGCGGGAGCCCAAGCGATGCTTGTTGTTCTCCGCGCTCGGCTGCCACGAGGAGCCGGATACGCTCCCGTGCCCTGCGACACCTCCGTGTGTCCCCCGCACTCCCAGCCCCTCCATCCCTGCTGGCTCGGAAATGAAGAGCAGCGCTGCCCTGTTGTGAGTTGAATATTGCGGGAAAACGTTCAGCGACAAATAGGTATTAATTACCTGCTGGCGGAACTGCCTTAACGGGACAGAGTTCCAGCGAAACGGCCAGCGGCTGTGACTCGGTGTGCTGTCACTGCATGGCCTGCCGGCCTCTCTGCGGGCACCGCAGTGCAGCTTCAGACCAGTTACAGAGGGTCACTGTGCCCAGCTGCCTCAGCTCAGGGCCCTACCCCCGGTGAAACCCCTGGGAAAGCATCGCCGTCACGGCACAGAGGAGACACGCAGAGTTAGGCTGTGGCTGAGGGCAATTCCTTCAGAACTGGACTAATCCCACGGGCCCGGTGTTAAGTAGCGTGGATGTGAGGAAGCAGTGAAATGCCTGAGCTGGAGTGGGACGGGGATATCCCCTTTCAGGGGCAGCCTGAAGATCCAAGGGGAAAGCACATTGCTCGCTCCGTCTCTGACTTGGAGGCATCAGAGAGGGAAAGGCTGGTGGCCCCAGTCAGCGCCGTCATATTGCTGCTAACACCTGCTGGCATAAAGCAGTCTGATTTCACAGTCTCTGACTAGCATGCACTTCTGAGATCTCCAGGGTTTCCTCGCCCTTTTCCCCTTCAAATGAACATATCAACAGGCAATTAGGTGAAGGTATAAGCTCTGCGCTGTGTCTCAGGCCACTGCCTAACAGCCTGACCAGGGAAAACTGCCCGAGGATGGGAACAGCTAGTTCAGGGAAGAAACAAATCAAGGAGAAGCAGCGCGGCTCAGCAAGAATGAACAAGCTCTAATTTCATTGCCCTTTTTCCTATAGCGGGATCAAGGGATACCCTGTGAAATTGGAAGGAAGCGAATTTAAAATGGTGCGAGGAAATATTTGTACCATGTGTAATTAACACATGGCATTTGTTACCAAGAGGGTTTCATTGAGGCCAGGAGATTAGCAGGATTCAGAAAAGGATTAGACATTTATATGGATACCAAGAACATTCATGGTCACATTAGACAGGATATAAATAAATTTTAGAAGGGATATAAACTGTCAGGCTTCAAGGCACAATAGAACCACTAACTGATGGTGAGGGATTAGGGAAAAACTTCCCTTGTGGGTGGGTTATTCTATAATTGTCCACTATGGGGTTTCTTGCACCTTTCTTTGAAGTACCAGAGAGTAGCAACTGTTGAAGTGAGAAGACTGGATTAGGAGGGCTACCAGGCTCATCTGGTGTGCCAACTGCTGTGCTCTTTGGGGGCCTGTGAGGGTCATTTGAGAAATGGCATGGCAAAGAGGATGACACAAGAGGTGTCATCAGACACCTGATTTTTCTTCAGACACAGACCTTGCTTTTCTTCGCTGTAAATTTCACACAGAAAATAGATTTCCTATGCCTTCTTCACCAAGGTTTTTGCCAAAATGTACTCTGTTTTTAAACTGGTTTATTAGTTATCTATCTAAGTTCAGCCTTTGCATCTGGTTTCCCTAAAGGCTTCTGACTTGGTTCATTTATTGTTTGGAGGAGACCAACACGTTATACTGAAACCCTGACTGTGTTTCAAGGCACAATGACTGCAAGACTTGATCTTGAGCAAGACAGCATCTGATCCCTTGTGTATTGTGTCTGCCTGCACTGGACCGAGCCAGCTCCAGCTCCCTGCAGGAACCGTGAGAGGAGAGGGCAGGCAAACTCAGAGCACTTTGTCAACAGGCAGGATCGCTATAAAACACCAACAGTTCTGTGTGAAAAATCTAGAGGAGGCAAATCCTTAGGTGCAGTTTCTTTTGGGCCAGTTACAGAATTCTACAGTATTACCTAACACCAAATTCTTCCACGGAGCTAACTTTCGGTCCCCTGGCCACGTACCCATTTATGTTGTCTTTCTGTCTTGCTATGCTGACGTTCCTCCCTGAATTCCTGTAATGTCCAGCTGTGGCTTATCTTACTGCTGCATCTTTGCTTGTTCTTGACACTGGGTCAAACAGCTTTGCAGTATCCCCACTCTCTACCCTGCTAAGAACTTTGTGAACTTTAAATGAAGACTCCTAATCTCTCTTTTTGTTAGAAGAGCTATGGTACCAATTTTGCCTAATGTTTTTTTGAATTAATTTGGCTCCCTCTATCGTCCCCATTATTTCTGTTGGACTGTGTTTTCTCTTATATTGTTCTTTTTATTCCAGGATGCTAGGGGCTGCCCACTTAAGGTTGTTTCCTTTTTGTAGGTTCTTACACTGTTCTTAAATGACTTCTTTAAACTTCTTATTCAAGCACCAAGAGCTCTGTTCTCCCACTGCTATTCAACAGTGGGCAGAGACCTGGTGAATGCACTGTGGCATTTCCTCTTCTTTGATCCATGTGCTCCTGCTCTTCCAAGCCACCTTTGGTTATGAGTTTCCTGTCCACAGCTAACAAAACCAAAGCCTGCTCTGGCCAGTGTCCTTTCCAAGTATGCTATAGTCTTCCTCTGGATCTTTTTTTTTTTTTTCTAGGCTGCTGGTAAGGCTTCCCCTACCACTGATTTTTTTTAGCTTAATATCCAGTCCTGGCTGCTCACTTCCTTACCTTCCATACTTATAGTCCTCCCCCTCTTCTGTGCTTTTTCTCATCCTTTCTTCCCAAACTGGCTGAAGGTCGAGTCCTTGTACCATGTAGAGTCACAACTGAGGCTGACGGGCCAAATCAAAGCCTCTTGGTTTCATTGTTCTAGGTTATCTCTGGATTTGTGAGCCTGCTTTCCTGAGGAAAAAAAAAAAAAAACAAATTCAAAGTGCCAAAAGCAAATTTAAAAAAAAAGAAAAGGGTTGTAGAGTTGCAGGGGCTGCACGTCTCCATTCCTGTATGACAAATCATTTCATCTAGAAACAAAAAGAAGGGAGCAGTGTTTTCCACTTTCTCCAGAAACGCCTGCCATCTGTGCCTGATCTAAAGCTTAAATGCAATGTTAGGTTGATGACAAGTGGATCTCTTGTAGCCTGCCTCTGAAAGATACCAGATTCCTGACAGGCACAGAGCACTTCCTCACCAGCGGAAGTGATATCATCATTAATAAAGATCTCTTTTAAAAGAACTCGTACCTTCCTTGCATTTCCACCACCTGGCTTGAAGCTAAAGCCCAGTGGACTATGTTCTTACAATCTGGGTACAGGAGGAACTACAGTCCTCCCGTGGAAGGAGTCAAAAGCTCTTGCAGAAGGACCGGCCAAACCTCAGATTCTGTTCTTACTGGCAGCACATTCTCAGGAGGACTTGGCTTTGGGAAGTTCAGGTTCTCCTAATTCAGGGGAAGTGATTTAACAATAGATAAAGCCTAACATTTCTGTTTCTTCAAAACAGAACTTCTGCATCTCTTGCTGTGGAGAGCTTCATCTCCCTTTTCTAGCCTGTCTGAATTTTATTGCTTCCTTCTTTGTGTTGATCTCCCTCAACAATCTCACTTCTTTTCCTTGTTTTTGCTGAGTTATGAAGTAGAAGACAGATGTGATTTAGCCACCTGCTTTCACCCCAAGCTATTTCCACCTTCTAGGAATCTTCATATTTTGATCCATCTTCAAGTTCCTTGTTCCCTTTTCAATGCCTCCTGAGCAAAGAGCTTTTGTGGTTTCATGGCACAGTTGAAAATCCTTCCTGAACAGAGCAGAGGCTGCAGTGTTTAGCTCTGGGAGGTCTGGCTTTGACCCCTGGATCTGCTTTTCCTACTCAGACAACAAATCAAGGAAACTGAGGCACATACAATGAAAATGAAGGCACAGATTTTTCTGGGTGGTGGTAGAGCTGGAGTCATGGGGGCAGCCAGAGGGATCACAGAAGAGATGTGGAAGCAGATGAGAAATTTTGCTCCTTTTAACTAAACCAGGAGAGTCAAGAGAAAAAAAAAAAAAAAAGCCATGCTGCACTTTGATAATTACTTCTTTTGAGCCACTAGTTATGATTTCATAAGAGGTAGGGAAAACAGTGGCACACAAGGGGCTGACATAAGAGGCATGAAAGCCAACAGGAGTGGCTGAAAGAGAAAAACAGATTTGAAATAGAGGACAGCATTGTAGAGAAGAGATTGTGTAGGGTGAGAGAGACACAAGGGAAGCAGGGGATGAGAGAAACTGGTAAATACATCTCCTTCCTAATTAGCAGGGAGTAAGGAAAAGTCTGTAGTCACAAACACTTGTGCAGCGGAAGGAGCTGAAATGCTGTGAAGGGGAGAGAGAGAGAAAGAGAGAGAGAGTGGGGAACGTCTGAGAGATGGCAAAGTCAGGGAGGGAGAAGCTGAATAAACCAAGAAATGCACAGTGAAGGCAAGGTCTGCTGGCGAGTGGGATGATGCAGGGCTGCATAAGAGGGTGAGATGAGGAAGGTAGAAAATGTGCAATCTCAACAGCCTAACAATGTGAAGTTTTTAGTTATCAAGAGAAAAGATGAGGGAGTCAATGAAAAGAAGAGCCAGTTGTTAAGACAGAGAATAGAAAAGAGATGGGTGGGTGCAGACAACAGCTGTGAAATGGAGGCATGAGAGAGAACAGGGACAGTGCTGGAAAGCATGGGAGACAGGAATTGGAAACAGAAGTAGAAGAAGGCAAAAGTGGCATTCCCACTGTTTTTGGCATTGTGATGCAGTGAAGCAGCTTGCACAGGTCTGTGGCTGAAGCCAGATGTGTGCTATCAATGCAGCTGCACTGAAACTCCAGCTAACACTAACAGGGCTGCAGGTTTAGCTGGGACACAAACACTTCTCTCTAGCTTGGAGTCACCAGAAGGTTTTCCATGATTCCTGCAGCCTGAGCAGCGTGGGTTTGAGGTTCATCTGCTGAAGAACCTGTTGCTCGGCCAGAATGCACTCTCCAGCTCCTCAGGCACAGACCCCGCTGTTCTGTCGTGGACGCTGCAATTGTGAAAGAGCTGTGCAGCATTTCTTTTGTCTCCTGCATGTACACATTCCATTTCTCCAGTGTGAAAGCTCATGTGAAAGCAGCCACTCTGAGGACCTGACCTGGCATCTGGAAATCTGATGGATGCTCTTTGTAACATCCCAGATATTTACTCCACAACACTATTTTCAGCTGAACGAACCATTGGAAAGGAGAAGTAATTTCACATTGCTGAAGTGTAGCCACACTTTCCATGAAGCAAAGCAGCAGTTGCACACATCACCATTGGTTTAGGCAGAAAATTAGCAACACTGGGCCTCTTTAGCTTGCATCGACTCTCTTCCTTGAAAAGCATCTCCCTACTGGGAATTTGGCTAGCACTGATGTGGCAAAGCACCCTCCATCACAGCTCCTCTCCTGTGTGCTTTACTGAACTACCTATCAAACCAACAGATCTAAGCCTTAGGTCTCAACAGATTTTCTGCTCCCAACCCATTGGGGCTGAAAACCACAGGTTGTAACTTGATGTTCCGTCCCCTAGAGAGCAATCAACAAGCGAATGAGAATTTGTGGCAACGGATTTAAAGCCGGGGAATCTGGATCTTTCCAACTCTTTCCCCGAAGAGGAAAGGGGAAAGACTGGGGGTTTGTTTGTGGTCATCCATGCTCACAGCTGCTGCTTGGCAGGGAGATGAGTCAGACACGGCCACAGAACAAGATGGGCAGCCAGGGATCCGCCCTGGAAACCTCACTGGGAAGCAGAGTGGAGACACACAAACCCCTACTCTCCTATGCCTGCCCAGGTCTGCTGTCTGTGCTCCTGCTGTCCACAGCTACCCCACAGGCAGGCAGCAGTATTTCGGCGTAAACAAAGAGATGTTTAATTGTTTCCAGACCAGCAGTTCGCAGCAGGGCTGATAAGAGTGCTGCAGGACTGGCTCCTGCAGGCTGCCTCCAAACACCAGCGTGCTCACTGGGATTCACCAGCACAGCCTGAGCTCACTTGGCTCAGGTGCTGCTTGCTGTGGAGGTAAAGCTCTCACAGGCAGAGAGAACGGCCCCAGATAAAACACCGGGGATGCCGCACAGCAGGGCAGTGCTCCATGCATGGAGGGGTCCTCATCAGTCACTCCAGGAGAGTGTTCCTAGAGGGGAATTAAAATACCATGTTGCTTACAAGCCATGACAATTCCATCCTCTCTTCAACACCTTCTTAGGTGGGGATTAGTGGTGTCTGAAAGATTTTTTGTTGGAACCAGCATTCTGTTGGGGGAGGAGAGGAGAACATGATGTGAGAGAAAGCTTCATTTCTTGTCTAAAGCTGCTGATCTCACACGCTATGAGAAGTGCTGAGCACCTGCTGCACAGAGCAGGATGGTTCCTGCTCAGAGCTGGTGCCAGCGCTGGGCTCCCCACCGAGGTTTCTGGGCCAGATGCAGTATTGGTGCAAACCACTAAGCCCCTACAGACTAAAAACGGTCTGGCTGTGTGCGCAGCAGTTCCTGCAGCTGTGGCAGGGTTGGAAAGGCAAAGCCCGTGGTGGTTTCAGCCAACACAGCCTTTCCAAAGCTTCACTTGACACCCACCTGCCAGTTGCTTTTCCTGCTGTGCTGCTCCTGTGGGGAGTGCAGCTCTCCAGGGATAACTCGTCGTGACTTCACCAGCATCCATTTCCAACATCACCAATTCCTCCACTCCTTGCTGCTGCATTTGGCTAGAGAGATAGTCAAATCCCATTCCTTCCACAGCAGTCAGCAGAAATTGAAAGTGATTGATCTCAAAATCTTGCTAAGAATGGGGTGCCAGGTTGTGCTGATGCACGGGTCTAGAAATAAGGCAGAGCCTCACAGAGGGCCCAGCAGCCATCCTAATGTTAGCGGGGCTGAGTCGTGGTTCTAGCTCGTTCACTGAATTGTTCTGTGTATGTGAGTAAATCAATTAATGTATATTTTCCTCGTCTATAAAATGGGATCGGTCATATTTAGATACCTCAGGGAAGCTGGGAGGCTTAATTAATTAATGCTAGTGCCTTGTCAGTTCTCATTAGCATGGGATCTATGTGTTTATTGCTCTGAAATTGTAAAACGCTACTTACATGCTAACCATTGTTATTCTAGATCAGGTGGAGTGACTTAATCCAGTTTCTCTGTAAATACTAAGGGCAGGGAGTTGACATTCCCAGTATTGGCTTTAGTGTGAGGTCTGCCTTACTTGTAGAAAAATCTCCCTGACATATAACGAAAAAGATTTATTTTCAGATTCCTAATTTTCTTGAAACTAAGCTGCACTATTACAGGTTTACTTAATTCAGTATGTGTAATTAAACCCACCTGGGATAAACATAATTTAAACTAGTTTAGACACCATGTTGGTTCCAGTGTAAGGGAAACAGAACAAGGTCCATGAAAGACTTTCAAAACCTGGCAAGTCCCTTGGAGGAAAGTGACTGTAGGCAGCTCGGAATGGGGGGTGGCTGGCAGATTCATGGACTGAAGGGATTTTAGGTGCCCAGCCTCAAAAAAAAGAGCCAGTGACTAATCCAGTGAGTCATCTCCAGACCTTTCCCAGTGCAGTCCTGCTTGTAACTAGGGAGTTTCGAGATACTCAGCTTTTTCTGCCATGGGTGAAGAGAGAACCTGGACGCCCACAGGAGCACAGCCTTGAACTTAGGGGCTGTTAGAAGGGACCTGAGATGCTGAAAGATGGACAGGGGGCTGCCTGTCTCCCTTGTCACCCCGTGCCAGCTGAGGTGGGGGCCTGGATAGCCAAGGGCTGACTGGAAGAGGCAGGCTGCTCCTCCCACTGCCTTCCCACAGCGGCTGGGAAATGGCTTTAACCTTTTGCACAAATCACTTTCATCCTTGAAGGGTATACCTCAGCCTGGCCCTCAGCTCAGAAAATCAGCTCAGTGCCTCTCCAGGGCTGGAGGTAGCCCCACCGTGACAGCGGCTGCTCACCTCTCTTTGTCCCCAGTTTAAACCAGCAGGGCAGCGGTGGAAAGAAAAGACCTGTTTGCACTCTCAGTGGCACTGTCATCCATCCGCTCGTCCAGCTGGTTCACTTCTCCAGCCCTCACCAAAGACCTGAGGCGCAGCTCCAGAGCTTCCCATGCCCGCAGGGTATCAATACACGCTGCCAGTGCTCCTTACAGTTGGGCAGGAAGGATGCTGTAGGCTCCTGAACAGAGATCTGATAAACAGATCAGAGTCTTGGCCAGAGGAACCTCTAGGTTCCTGTTCCCAGCTCCCCAGACAGCTCTGCCGATGCACTTCTGGTTTTCCCAGAGTTCAAGGTGAGGATGCTGCTGCAAACCCCCTGCCTGTGGTGGAACGGCTGCGCCTGTGGAGGCACTGACTCGTTTGAAACCATCAGCTTTTAAACCTGATGGAAATACAAGTGAATAGGCAATGGAGGAAGGAGAAATTGGTAAGAGGAAGGGCCAGCTGATTTATTCCTTCATCTGCACTTAATAGCTTTCGAGGTTTGGGTTTCCCACACCAGCCTTCCTGGTTCACCTTGATGTCTAAGCCTCATTTTCCTGCTGGGAAGAGGGATGTGTGCCAGCAGCCCTACCTGTGTGCTCCAGCCCCCAAGACACTGTCAGCCCTGCTAGATCATGGCACCAGGAAAATCCAGCCCCTCGAAGCTAATCGCCCAGATGATCAACAATCCGATTTGCAAAGCCCTCGGCACCCAACCATCCTGCTGGTTATCTGAGTGGCCATCTCCCCCTTGCCTGTTCCCAGGGGCCACTCCCAGCGGTGCAGACAAAATGGGGTGACTTTGCTGGCAGCTGGGTGACCCCACTTGGTGCTCTCGTGGGGGCAGGATCTGCCCCCGAGCCCCAAAATGTGGCAGGAAGGCTTTGATTTATACATCCAGACAAAGCCCCACAGGGAACAGCCGTATGGAAATAAAACCTATTATGCTTTACAATTAGAGAGGGGAAAAGCTGAGGGTTAAAATATGAAGTGGCCAAGCTATTAACCTTCTCATTTGGGATGAATGGTCACTAAATTACAGGGCACATCTCCTCCCTCCTCCAAAGAACGGCCTTATGAGGGATGGCTGAGGGTGTTCAGCCTGGAGAAAAGCGGACTCAGTGGGGACCTGATCGCTCTCTGCAACTGCCAGAGAGGAAGTCTGTGAGCAAGGTGAGTGTTGGTCTCTTTCTCCAGGTAACAAACGATACAACAAGAGGAAATGGCCTCAAGTTGTACCTCGAGAGGTTTAGGTGGGATGTTAAGAAAAATTGCTTCACCAAAAGGGTTGTCAAACCCTGGAACAAGCTGCCCAGGGAAGCGGCTCTGTCACCAGCACTGGAGATATTTAATACACATAGATGTGGCACCAGGGACATGGCTTGGCAGTGCTGGGTAATGGTTGGGATGGATGCTCATAAAGGTCTTTTCCAGCCTAAATGATCCTGATAACTGGTCTGTTAGGTGAACAAGCAATAAAGCATGATTAATCCTGCTCTGAAAATATGATCAAATACTGGCAGTGAGCCCCAGCTGAGCCTGAGGGGGCTAAGAGACTTAAATCACAGAACCAGCATTATCAGGCAAATCGCAAATCCTCCCACCACCTCCTGTCACCACAAACACCCAGCCAGTGTTTGTGTTCCTACCGGCGACACAAAATGTGCAACCTTAGCAAGACTCCACAGGGGAAAAGCTCAGTTTATCAGTTTCCACAGGGCAAATGTATGTTTGGGATGGAGTTTCCAGAGATCCTATCTTTTAAGAGGCAATGTTGTAGATAGATTTTAGCCAGTCCTGGTGGTTAAAAGTCTCCTTGGTAACGTTTGGGCACACATGCTCTGGGCATGGTGTGAAATGTGGTGAAGTTCTCTCTCATCCACCTCAGGTGGGAGATTTTTGGTGCAGGATTTATCAGCTCTCTTTCTGATGCAGAGTCTCTGAACAGCCTTCTCCCCTCATCTTTCCAAAGCAACTCCAAAGCAACTGCTTTGTTCAACTGGTCTTTCTTTCCCATGAGGGAGGGCTACCATTTGTCTGAAGCAGCATCATAGAAACCAAGTTGAAAACAAAACAAAACCAAAATTCATTTAGCAAAACATTCAGATACCATTACAACAGTGATATCTAATATAAACCAAACTGGCAACCAAAATTCCCCTGCAGCCTTTCCAACTCCAACTTTGAAGACCATTCTAGGGAAGATTAAGAAACAGAAAGAAAAGCAAAGACGACTTGAAATAAAAGAGAAGCCAGCCAAACTAATTCCTTTGATCCAGCTGAGAAAAAAAAATACAAGAGGGAAAGAGCTAGCAAAAATAGTATCCTTTTTTTCTTTAGTGCTGTTAGTATCAGTGATCATTCTGCCTCAAAATCCCGGTTCTGGCAGGGTTTTTCTTTGTGCCAGGCTCTACCACTTTGGCCTTCTCAGCTCCAAATTTCCTCCCACCTGTGAGGTGGGGGACACAGAGGAAGGCAGAACTCTGCAGTCCCAAGAAACAGTCAGAGTCAAGAAGTATTTTAGGCACTCCCCATCCTTTTCCTGCTGTTGGCTGCTGCAGCTGCTGTGCCCCATGCTGTTTCTTTGTAAGAGAGAGGGAAGGACAGAGGCAGACTTTCTTTTCAGGACTTACCACCGCTCAGTGTCCTTCACCATCTCCTGCCTCCAGGCAGAGCAGTTATTCCCATCCTCTTGTCCTTTCCTAGTGAGGTGCCTTCTATGGTTTAGCACCAATTTCCTGAGAACAAGAATGAACTTAACTGAACAAGGAACCAAACACTTATTTCTATTCTAAAACTTCCTCCACCTGCCCATTTTGGGTGAATCCAGCCTGTAAGCAGATTTACTTAAAGGCTACAAACAGCCTGAGACTGATTGATTTGTCCCACATGTATGTGTTCTACCCGTCATCTTGGGCTCTACACCAGGGCTTGATGCACAGCCACAGCTGATCTGAGAAAAACCTTGATCTGGTTGTGTGACAGCACAGGGAACAGTTCTGGTGTTCACTTGTCCCCTATGCCGTAACTTTAGCAAAAAAAAAAACCCACATCTAATTTTTTAAATTAAGCTGGCAGCCGGAGTTGCTGAGCTGTTTCTGAAGTTATGGCTATGAAAGAGCAGATCAGTGTCAGGCCAGAGTCCATCACTGCAGTCATGCCCACCGTGCCAGAGCCTCCCTCCCTCCCCACAGAGATCTGCCCTGGCAAGGCACTCACCGCCCGGGAGCAGCTGAACCTGCAGCGCTGTAACAAATATTTGCCCCTCCCGAGGTGCCTCTCCAAATCTGAGCTGATAGCAGCTCCCTGGGCTATCAGGGATCTGCAGAGGAGCAGTGTCAGCACACCCATCCTCCCTGCCAGCACCACCACTGTCACCACCACCACCAATGCCACCACCCCAAGGCACCCAGGGCCAGCCTGTCCTGGGCCCTGCTGCCAGGAGGGGCTGGCACGGAGAACAAATCTGCCTCTCACCTCTTTCTTCCGAAGCCATGCGGGGGTTAAGGCTCCCTTTCCCAGTTGCAGAGTGACCCGGGTGGGGCTAATGGGTGCTTGCCTTGCTCAGCTGATTAGAGGCACTGAGAGAAGCAGGCTGCTTTATTTCTGGCCCCCCCCCTTTTTTTTTTTTTTCNTTTTTTTTTTTCTTTTCCTCTCTTATGGCCAAGTTAAAAACCTCTGGCAGGATAGCACCGCACAGATGGGAAAGAGCAGAGGGAGGAGGTTCCACAGCGCCCTTCTCACCCACCCTCTTCTAATCTACATCATCCTGTGCTATGAGGAGGAGGCAGGAATTAAAGATAAGGAAGGCTGGGCCATTTGTTTCCATTCAAAGACAGATTTTCAGCGTGTGGTCTGAATCCTCCCAGAGCCAGCCTGAGCCTCCCCACTTCCACAGCTCACCCCCCTGCAGCTGCCCACGGCCTCAGTGGAGTGTGGCACAGCCCGCACTGCCCAGGGGCATGTGAAGCTCGGGCATTCTGGGGGACACTCGTGGACCCCAAAGCTCTCTGCAGGGGCTTCCGCCTCCTTCCCCACCTGTGGTGCATCCTCCTCGCCCGCAGGGCTGCCCGAGGATGCTGAAGGGGAGCCTTCCCCAGCAGGAATGTTGGGAGAAAATGAGGAAGCCCAATTCTGGCTGCTGGGCTGGGCACTCCTGCCCTGCCCTGGCCCCTCCTGTTTGCACATTCCTGAGGTTTTTGCCGTTGGGGCACAAGACCATGGACAGACAGGCAGACAGCGTGCACTGTAGTGTTTTATCTTCTTTTCTGCCAGAGTCAGGATTAAATGCTTGAGACGGTGTTTCTTGTTCAGACTCAGATGTTTATTAATTCTTATCTGCATTACAGTCCCACAAGCTGTGAGTGCTACAGCACTTCAGGCTAACAAACTAAAAATGGAGCCTTCCTCTCTCTCTACAAGGCCTTTTAAGAGTAAACTGTCCAATTAAGAAATGACACATAAATTATTTTTACTTTTAACCCAATAACCAACCACCCATGGCCCGCAACACAGACTTTCCTACACAATTACAAAACACCACCCAGAGCCATGGAGAAGAAGGTGAAAAAGAAGGACTTAGCCTACACCCTAAACCCTCCATCTTCCTTTATATATATTACTATATTCTGAACCCTTAAACTCTAAGTTTTCCACCCTGTGCTATCACACACTTCTATCCGAACTCCACACCCACAATCCCAGTGCTATCACTCAATTTTGGGAGCCTTCTCCAAGGTCTCAGGTCCAGTGCAGTGTTTGCTCGGGGGTCAGTGCCTGCCAGCACAGAAATCTGAAATTCTCAGTGCCCAGGGTTCCAGCAGTGCCCTGCCTGCTGTTCCCACCTGGCAACAGCAGGGCACAGACTGGGAGTGGTGGGCAGCACTGGTGGGAGGTTCTGTGGCACAGGCAGTACCCACTGGGGCTGAAATCGCCTGCTTGGGAAGGTTTGGGGTACAGGAGCCCAGCTGAGGGGGGGATGCTTGTCGGGGAGGCAATGGCCAGAGCTGCCAAGGCTGTTCCTGGCAGTCCCACACGTGGCAGGGGTCTGGATTTTATTACAGCATCACCTCCATCATAACACACCCAAAGAAGGCCTTCAGCTGCTGAGGAGCCAGCCCTGTGCTCACAGGCTCGACCTCTTTTCCTTGCCTGCCCAGCCCTTTACGTACAAATTTCAGCTGCTGCTGAAAGGTGCTTCTTTTTCACCTCACTCTTCCAAGCTACATTTCCCTTGCCTCTTTCTAGCTGTTATTTAGTTCCCCTCATGCTGTTTTCCCCTGGCTTTTTCTTTGTTTCTTTCATAGGAAGCAGCACATCATTATGGCTGGTCTTTCTCTAGAGCTCTCCTGGCCCAGGTCATTACTTAGCTGGGGAGATCCAAGGAGGTGGCTGTTTGTGTGTGGCTGCGAGACCTGTGAAAAAGCAGCTAATCAATTCAGAAAATCATCTGGGTGGTAACCCCACTGTCAGCTTATTTTCTTCCCTTCCACTTAGACATCAAACTGGCTGAAGAGGACTCTGGGGAATGAGGCAGGCACTGAGAGCTCCTCCTCTGCAGACACATCTGTGTCTTTCATCAGCAGGGCTCAGGGAATACCACTGACTGGAGAGGGGGAAAAAAAAACCCTCTTTGGAGCTGAGAGGCTCACGGTCTCCATCCTCCTGCTCTGAAGAGACCCTGCCCGATGGGGAAGCAATCGTTTGAGAAGTGGCTAATGCACTAACAGCGTTTGGCAGGAGCTGTCACATAACAGGCAGAACTGGGGGAGGGCAGGGACAAAACACAGAGCAAAGAGGGCTCTGAGCTCTGCCAGCGAGCAGACCCTGGCAGCCAAAACAGCCTGCAGCAGCTGAGCGGAGCAGCAATTGCAACAGGACATGCAAACCGCCTTCTGGTGAATGAACTTACTAATTGTTGCACTTTGCTTTCGTTCAGTCTTCCTCTGGTTTGTGTCTTTGGGGGCCGTGTCAGAGCAGGGAACACCCAGAGCCATGAAGCTGAGGTCAGGTTTAGTCCTCAGGAACAGGGATGCACAGCACCTCGTACTCTGGGACGTCGTTCAGAAAAGATAAGTCATATCAGAAAGGCATTCTCTCTCAGGCCAGCCAGCCCTCTGAAGGGGGAGTGTGCACATATGTGCCCTGGAGTCACAGAATGGTTTGTGCTGGGAGGGGCCTTTAAGGGTTATTTAGCTCCAACTGCCCTGCAATGAGAAGGGAGACTTTCAGCTACATCGTACTGCTCACAGCCCAATCCAACCTGACCTGGGATGTTTCCAGGGATGGGGAATCAACAACTTCTATGTGCAACCCGTTCCAGTGTTTCACCAACCCCACTTTAAAAAAAAAAAAAAGTTCCTTTTTATCTAGTCTACATCTAGTCTCTCTTAGTTTAAAACCAGTACTGCTTGTCCTGTCACAACATATCCCACTAAAAAATGCGTCCCACGTTTATCTTTCTTATAAAAACCTATTTCAGTACTAAAAGGCCACAATAACTTCTCCCATGAGCCTTCTCCAGGCTGAATAATCCCAGTTCAGTCTTTCCTCAGAGGAGAGGAGTTCTGTCCTGCTGAACATCTTGCACAGGGCGTGCGACTCATTCCACCAAGTCTCACTGCCACCAACAGCCCCACTCTGGGAACTGGCCAAAACGTCCAGCCCAAGGCATTGCCAACCACAGCACCCAGCAGCACCCCCCAACCTTTTTCCATCCCGTGAGGGACCAGGGAGGGTGCTGGGGGCAGAGGGGGACACGGGGAGCCTTACATTCCACCCCAAACAGAGGGCCAGAACCAGCACCCCAGAGTCCTCAGCAGCCACCTGCCACAGGGACCAACCCTCCATTGTGGCTCAACAAGGGTTTTGTCCCACATCCTAAGGAAGGTGGGGAGGGAAGAGTGGGATTTTATACTCCTTTGGACTGAAATGATTGAAGTCACGGAGGTTGCTGTTCTGTTTTAGTTACGTGCAAGAAGGCATTAAGCAAATGTCTTTTCCATAAAGCAAGGAACACTCACACATAGCCAGGCTTTCCCTACTTTCCATGCACGGTACAGTGGTTCTGTATTTATTTAGCAAGAATGCTGAACCCTCTGCAAAGGTCTGCTGTGAGTTCAGAATGGGAGAACAGGCTGAGTTTGAGGTTTCCTTCCTTCTGCAAGGTTAAGTCACATCCTTAGGTCTCCTATTAGAAAGCTAACAAACCATGTTAGAGGAAAGAGAAAAACATTTGATGGAGAAGCCTTGCACTTTGGAGAACACACAACACTGACCCAGGCCACAGATCAATTCTTGGGCTCATTTTCTGCAGTGACACAGGCAATTGCACACCTTTTTTTCCTGTTAGAAGCAAACTCTGATGCTCTTCACAGCCAGAAAACTTTGTCAAAGGATAGCTGAGATAAAGGAAGGGCTTTAATGTTTGTGAAGAGTGAATTAGTGCAAACAGATTCCTTGAAAACACTGTTTAAAAAAAACCCCACCTCAAATAGAGGGAGAAAGCAGGAAGCTCAACTACCTTTAAAGACAATGCCTTCCTACAGAGCAAGTTCTGTATAAAATCAAGATGCGTATTTGCTTCCCTTGGTGTCTCCAGCACTTAAAATAAAATAAAGCTTTTATCCTATTATATTTTAAACCATAACTGACAGCAGAAAAACAGTTCTTGCCTTATTTCCTCTGTTTTACCAACATGAAGTGTTCTACCCATGGATTTAGCCAGCAGTCTGGACAATGTCAGGGTAAGGAAAGGCTGAGCTTCGTTTGCTTTTCACAGATCAGAGTGATGAATTTTTCATTTTAAAGTATTGTTCTAGCTTGAAAAAGCGAGTCTGTAGTGCTGGCCTCATAGGGCTCCACATCTGTCTCCTGGCTGCTCTGGACTACATTTGCTCAATTTATTAAACAGGGAGGGTTTTTATGTTTTGCAACCCTGCAAAGTAAACAGGAGGCCTGAGGCCTTAATGGGGTTTTCCTCTTCAGATGCAATTATCAACATGGGAGATGTTGCTTGCTAACACTTCAGATCCATCTCCTATTGCAGGAAGAGTGGACAAACCCAAAGTGCAGGAAAGGTGAGAGCATCAAGAAGTTACTTTTGATACTAGACAGGGTACTTATAATTCTGAATGCAAATAGGAAGCAGAAACCCACAGTAAAAACAAAAGCAGAGTCCCCAGACAGAGCTGAGTAAAAGTCATTGTGGCTGCAGCTTGATAAAACTCCATGAAGGAACGAGCAGCTCGAAAAGGTTCACTGGGAGCTCATCTCTGTGTCTCATTGTGTGAAAGCCAGAGATATTCAATTACATTAGAAATCATATGAGGGCAATTGGAGGCAATCCCTTTTCACACTGTGCACATTTACCTATGGAATGTGCTTCTGCCATGTGTGATGGAGCCCAGGGGTCTCAGCAGGATTCAGGAAAGAGTTCAGCAGGTCTCAAACATTTTTATAGGCAATATTAAAAGCTATAATTAAAGTAACAAAGGCTGCTAGCGATGTAAGCCCTGCTTGCCAAAGCAGAATTCAACCTTTCCCAGTGGAGTTTGGGAAGTGTTTCATCAGTAGGGATGCTCTCCTGCTCGTACCTGCTGAAGATTTTTGTGTCCCTGCCCATGATGCTGATCCCTGGCAGAAGCAAAGATCTAGAGGAGAGCAAGAGTTAGTCTTACCTAACATGAGTCAGTTCTTCTATTTCAGCTGCTGAACATCAAATATGCCCACTGTAATCCTGACCAGTCCTAAGGACAGTGCAAGGTTGGAGGGATGGCTCCAGGGTGGTGTCCACAGAGTCCTGACTCCTGTAAGGGCTCATGTTGGGCACTCATTAAAAGGTACAAAAAAATCCTTTGCCTTAAACGTCTGGGGGCAGCGAGTTCCACAGCTTAACTGCTTAGGTGGGAAGCAGGCAGGCAAACTTTCTTGTTAATAATTTCTCCCAGAGGTTGATTTCACTGGCTATGCTGAAGCAGTGGCATTTCCACAGAGAAAGCTCCTAAGTGTTTTTCTCCCTGGAAGTGCTTTGAGCAGCCCTGCAGTCGCTGAAGGGCCAGAATGGACACCAGGGGTTTAGCAGCACCCAAAAAGGGCCCAGCCTGGGGTCTGCTTGATTGTGTGAGAGCAGCTGGAGTTACCCCACCACATCCACACCCTCAGTGGTGCTCACACAAGTGATGGCCTGTGGCAAGTGCTGCCAAGTGCAACAGAGGAGTGAAGGGGGAGAAGAGCAGCCCCCCAGAGCAAGCACGAGGGTCGCAGCCCAAGCAAGCCAAACAACACGTGTGAGCCTGCCTCAGCCAGCTGGATTTAGTCTCCTTCCAAGGCTTCCACCTGTTTCCTGGTCACTGCACACAGCTTGAGTGTGGGTTCGATATTTTCTGGGTCTGGATTTTTAGCTTGCTAACTACTGTTAGTTCCTTTCCCAAGGGAAAGTTGTTAATAGTTTTCTTTCTTCAAAACATCTCTCTCCGTTTCTCAGCACAGGCTCAGCAAACAGTGTTCCCTTTGCCAGAACAACTGTCCCAGGGGTTGTTTCCTATTCCTGACCCAATGGAGAGCAGTGTCAGTGCCATGGACCAATAACAGACCTTTTTACACAGCGTGTTCTAAAAGAAACTGCTGGGATTGTAAATAAAGCCTTCTTTCTCTTCTGATAACTCCATGGAGTCAAACTATTTTCATTTCCTACCGTGACACTTGAGTGGCCCCGTGGCTGCAGCCCTGCAGGAGGAGGCTGCAGCACTGGAGGCGAAGTGCTGAGCATCCCTGGGGTGGCTGTGCCGGGGTTTGCGGGGGGATGGATGCGTTGGAGGTGGGGAGCAGGTGGCACAGGGCTGAGCTGCTCAGCTGTCGTGGGGCTGCAGAGGGACGGACGCAGCTGGGCCAGGGAAGGGAAGAGCTCGAGGTCTGCCAGCCTTGCTGCTTTGCAGGTCTGTAAAGGAAAAGTAAAGGAACAGCAAAAAGCTGACCCAGCTGGGGTGCAGGGCCCTGGGTGGTTTTGATCCCGGGAGGGAAGCACCCTGGCAGGGGCGAGATGTGCACACACGGGGGCTGTGACAGCCTCACCCTGCTTTGCCAGGGTGAGTACCCTGGCAGCAGCCCCTGCTGTGTGCCAGCAGGGCCCTTGGCAGTGCTCTCTGGGGCATGGATTGATATCTGCTGATGCAAATAACCTGGAAGTGTCCCCCGGAGTGGGACAGCTGGTCCCCGGCAGCGCTTTGGGGAGCATTCTTTATGCGCCTGTGCAAGTACCCTGGCAATCTCTTTTGGGGCTGGCCAGCAGGGGCCCTGGCAGAGGCCAGCAGGCAGCATCTCTGTGGCTGAAGCCATGCCAGCTGAAGATTTCCAGCAGCAAAGCTTCCTCCTGCCCCAAACAAAGAACCAATGTGGCGGGTGTTATTGATTTGTTTCGTGACTTGCTGCTTTGAGAGTGGCAGGAAAAGACCAAGAGGAGTTTTAATTTGTCCAAATGGCTTTAGACAAGGTTAATAAAGCTCATCGATAAATGGCGCTTTTCATTAAGTTTTAATTACAGTGTCATTTCAACAGGCTGGACGTGCATACTCGTGCTGTTTGATTTTTGCATTTAAGGTGCCTCCTCAGGAAAGCTGGTGGTGTTTGTTTTTTTTCATTTAAGGTGTGCTTCCCTGAGTTGAGTGAATAATTTCCAAGGAGCTGCCAGGCTGCTGGAGAGCCTGACTACCTCAGTGAATTCCCTTTGGCCCCCATCCCACGCTGGGAGTTACAGCTACTTAGGCTAAAATCTCTGAACCTAGCACACTTTTGTACCTTGATACATCATCATCTTGGTCCAGAAAGGGTGCTGGTGGCTGCTTGCCATCTCTCCTCCTCAGGGACTGGTGAGGATGGCACAAATGCTGAGCCTTTCATCTTTCCTGTTGTCTCCCAGAAGTGGGTTTTGAACACCTGAAAGAGATGCAGACAGGATCTGGTTCAGGTCAACTCATAGCAGGGTGAATAAACAGAAAGTACCAGAACCACTCATCATTTAGAAACTCGGTTTGGCTGACAGTTCTCCCTCTCCAGAGTGAAAACATGAATACTGTTTCAGCTTAAGAAGGTTTGTGTACTCACATATTGTCCCTGAGACAGAATTCCCTCCTGTGCACTGCACTGATTTCTATCCCCAGCTTGGTTTCCAAATTTTGTTAAAACAGTTATTTTTAAGCAGTTTACAATTTCACTATTTGCTCCCTTTCTTAACAGCAAATTTCTGTAATTGTCAAGATGGCCACAGCACTCAGAGAGCTTCGGGAAAACTTCAGAAGGCTTCAAGCATCAGCACCTCGTTACCTAGAAATTTTTCTTACCTTTTCCACGTAGCCTCCCATGGGCAGCTCCACACAGCTCTGGCTCTTTCCCTCCTCTCTTCCTTTGGCAGTTCCAGCTCTCTCCCTCCTGTCCCTGTCACCTCACCCTGTCTGTCCCTTGTACAACTCCTTACCCTTTCTGTCCCTGCCATGACCTCCTGTCCCTCCGTCCTCGCAGCACAGCCAGCAGACCCCCACTGCCCCCCTCCCTGCTAACTCACTCCTTATCACACCCAGAGCTGGGAGGGCAAGGCTGCTCCCACTCTTGGATAATTAACACTGCTGCAATATATTGGAGGCAAATTGCCTTTAGCAGTGTGTCTCCCCCAAAATTTCCACATTATTTCCATGTAATCATTATAATGAGTGGAGAACTTCACTGCTGCAGAAGGCGGAGGGCTGTCTGGTAAAGACCTTATACTTTAAGATACCCACTGCTGTTGCCATCAGCATTTGAGGAGCTGTGGTGCTTCAGCCTGGGGATTGGCAGCAGATTATGTTCACCCCTCACATCTCCACCTGCCTTCAGGAGGCTCACACAGCATGCTAGCTAGTGTCAGGCTCCTGAGAGCATGCCCTGGGGGTTTGACTCCCTGGATTCACGGCTGAGATGATCACACAAGTGCCTGATGTCCAAGAAAGAGCTCTTCAAGAACGCTCTGCTAAAAAGCCCCAGTGAGGACCTGTCGGGCTGTTCACCAGCCCTTGCTCCAAGCTGGTGGTGTTTGTCACCTCTAGCTGTGCCATGCACCCTGTTTCTGTGGACTTGAGTCCCTGAGCCTCCCTCGGATCTCTCCGGTCACCGTGGACCTGCCTGGCAGTCCCTGGGCTGTGGCTGAACCTGACTGCCATCACCAGATCTGCTCTGCTCTTCTTGCTTGGGCACTGTGAGGCTGCACCTCTGCCACTTTGGCCACATTTGCCCTACACCTGCCTTCTGCCACCCCACTCCATGGAGCCAGCCCTCGCTGGTGACACGCTGATTGATGCCTACAGCCCTGCTGGTGCCTGTAATTTTGCCCTGGTTGTCACCAGCAGAGTGAAACCACAGCTGGAAATAGTCACCCTGTGTCTGCAGAGGAGATATTGATCAGGCAGAACAGAAAGGAAGAAGCTCCCCCATATTACAGTCCGAAGCAGCAATGGGCAGCAGCATTCCTGCACGCAAGTGCCACATACCAAAATCTTGATGTGTGCTAGAGCAAGGAGGGATGTTCCACAAACTGCAGGAGGCATGGGGAAGGGCTGGATTTCAGGCAGATGGTGACAGTGGCTCCCCAGCATGCCCCTCAGGAGGGGGCTGTGCTGGTGTGGATGGGGATGCCAGGGTGGGCCCTACAGCTGGGGCTGGCAGGAGAACCTGGCAGCAGCACGCACACACAGCCACTCTCAGAGCTGACGGTGATGTTCAAGAGACAAGGCTTGCTCACCAATGCTAAAAGAAGGTGGACTTGAGCTCTTTCTTCCTAGGGTGGGCTGAAAAGTATTCAGTTAAAGTTGTATTAAAGTTGTACTCTCACGGCTAGCAAAAGACAGGGGCTGTTTGGGTCAAACACCCCACAAGCCTCCCTAAAGTCTCTGTCAGTGCCTCACTGTGAGTTCAGTGATTTAATTGCAGCTTGCTGCTGAAGGTCTCGTAAAAGTGGCACTGCCTGTGTGCTCCATGCCTTTGTCACCCTTCCAGGGTGGGTGCCCTGAGGACCTGGCTGCCTGCTGTGGTGAGGCAGGCAGGGCTGTAGTGTTGTAGGGGAAGAGCATCTCTAGGAGAGATGAAGCAGTTTAGCCAAAGGTAAGATTGTACCTGCAGGGTAAGGCTGGGAGGTGCCAGGGGACAAAAGTGCGTTGGGCTGGGCTGAAATGCCTCTGAAGAACAGGATGAACAAGCCTAGGCATGCCAGAAATGCCCTGAGCTTTGTCTGTCAGGATCACAGGAGGCTGGGCTCTGCTGTTCAGTGTGTGCCCTGGCCAGGTGGCTGCTGCTGGCATGAGCACCCTTCACCTGGCTTTAAACCCTGTTGCTCAGGTGTTGCCACAGCTGAGAGCAATACAAATCCCTGCAGAGCACAGCCCTGCCTCAGGAGCTTGGGCGAATGAGGTTTTGCTGGCAGGGCTGCTAGAGCTGACTGGCTTGAAGCCAGTGTCTGCATTTGCAGCATGGTGTATGGAAGTACCTCTAAAGGGAACTGTGCAGAAGCCTTGTTTTGACATCTCGAGGCTTTAATAAAGTTTGGAGGTTTGCCTAGGCAGGATGAAACTTGGCTACAGCACAGGCACTTTTGGCCAGCCAAGTTTTAACCCAAATGCTCCTCACTACCGTTAATTTTTTAGTCTAAATCCATTCTAAATGCTGACTTGCTTGTCCCATGCATGGGAGGAACAGAAACTGTCCAGAGTGGGGTGACTCTGAGCCGCTGAAGGTTGGGCGTATCTGCTGATGTGCCCCCCAGCCTTTGCTATCCTCTCCTCCAAAATATTTCTGGAGCCTTAGAGAGTAAGATAGAGCCATAGCTCTGGGATGCAGTGTAGAATGTCTCTTCTGGTGAGACTTCCATGAGAAGCTGGGGCCAGAGGGAGACAGAAACATGGTGCAGTGTCACTGCAAGGCCTGGTACTTTTTACTGATTGGGCTTGAAGTCTGTGTGATGGTGGAGCCGGACGGGTGCTGCAGACACAGAGAAATGGAGAGGCAGTGGGATGGAGGAGATGGTTGGTGTCCTGGCAGAGGTCATAGGGATGCTCACAGCTGCAGAGTGGCCATGGATGAACTCAGCTCCTCTGTGTCAAGGTGTGATGGACCCCAGGGGCAGAGCTGGGAGGGTTAGGACAGAGACATGGTTGGCTTTTGGTTCTGTTCGGGGAAGTCAGGTGGGTGGAGTAGGAGGCTGGGAGTGGGGAGGATGTTCATATGGAATATAGCTCCTAGGAACAGGAATTCTGGGCAAATCCCTCCAAAACCACACTAACCCCTGTGAGTCAGCACAGCCTGGGTATGGATAGACACCACAGCTCAGTCAGGAAACCTGACATGACTAATGCAAAAAGCAAGAAAACACCTCCCGTGGTAGCACTGGGCTTCTACCCTCCCTAAAGTCATCCCCCAGAGATGCACAAGTCAAGTACACCTGCTAATCCAGGACGTTTTGGTTGCCTAGTTCACTCTTATTTTTGTCCCTGTGGGTAGGAGAGGAAGAGAATACAAGAATACAAATAATAAACTTGAGGCTCTGGGAATCTTTGCACAGAAGGCTTGGTGACAGCTTGGGACCTGCCCTGGATGGCACTGAGCCCCTTTCCCAAATACCCAAGGCTCTCAGCTCGTGCCCTGGGAGCCCTTGGCGGGCTCCTGTTGCCCCCAAAGCAATGGGGATGTTCACACACACCAGCTCACTTGGTTTTGTACTTCCCAGACCTCCAGGGCGGGGTGACAGCAGCAGGGAATTGGGGTGGGCATGGGTGGAGGACTGGAAGGAAATGGTGCAGTTTCACTTATTTTTTTGCATGCTAAGCTCCACCAGCAGTGCAATGGCAGCTGGGTGTGTGTGCTGGCTGCTGAGCCCCTCTGGTTAGAGGGCAAGTGCTGATGGACTTGTTTGGCTCCTGGAGGCTTTTGTGAGCAAGATTTGAACTCTTGCAGGTGTGCTGAGAATAGCCCAAAGCACCTTGTCACAGTTGCTGGTCAGAGGAATTCATGGCTATTATATTTGGGAGCCAGGCAATGATTACAAATCAATGACTCCACTCCCAGAGTGATTCATCATTAACCTGGGAATTCAGCCCTTTCCCCAGCTCTCTCCATCAGCAGCTCCCGCTCCTGTGGCATCCCAAGTGTCTTATTCATTTTAAATCATTGGATAGTTATGGACGTAGCTGAGGAGGAGTGGGAGGACGGATGCACTGGGACATGGTCGGGCAGCTAAGGGGAGGGAGGGATTTGAAGGGGCATGGGGCACCTTGAGGGCAAGCAGAGCTTGGCTGTGGACTGGGGAGCAATGCTGCCAGCAAGTCGTGGGGCGCTCCAGCATTCTCTCTGCTGCAGGGCTCCCACTGATGTCCCTGCTGGGCCGGGAAATGGTCCATGGTTTTGCCTGCCTGGGCACAAAGTGGGGTGGAAAGAAATAAAAATCCCAACCTGTGTCCAGCCAGACCAAAGCAGGGGTTATATAGCAGTCCGGTGAGGAGGCTTTAATGATCCCAAACATCCCAGGACTGTCTATTCTTAATAATAATTTATAGCACGTCGCACTGTTACATGTTCTTAGCATTTTGCAGGCATTAACCAGAGACTGGGACTGCTTCAGAGCGCTGTGCTCTCACCCAGGCCCAGCAGAAAGGCAAGGACTCTCTCACTCACCTGTGCACCTGCCCACCTCTGGCTCTCTTCCTGCCCCTTGTCCCACCTCATGGTTTCCCTCTCCAAGCTAGACTATGTCTCTTATGCAGACTTGCTTTACAACAGCTGCTGGCCTGGGGACCGCAGCTATTGCACCAGCAAACACAGCCAATAATCATTGCAGCTAGGCAGGGAACTGGTTCCATTTCACAAATGAGGCAGCTGGCACAGAAAGAGCAGCTAACTGGTGAGCTAGGAACGCATTTCCCAGCTCCAGTCTTCTCTTCCCGGCCTTTCAGTGATATTTCCGGAGAGCAGCTTAGATGACAACATGTTCAGGGAGGTTAAAAGGCACCCCCACCCTCTATGCCCTCAGAAACGCTCCTTTGCATTTGGCTTACATGAAAGTGGGAAACACAGGAACACCCAGAAAGCACAGCCAGGTCTGCATCACTCCTGTTGGAGTCCAGGGCAGGTGGAAAACACCTCAAACTGCCCTGGGGGGTCTGAGACCCTGGCAGAGACCCTGGCAGAGACCCCAGGAAAGCACAGTCTTTGACCTTTGTCCATGGGAAAAACTTCCAGCACTTATAGATGAGTTAAGACATAACGAAGATTTCAAATAGAGTTAGTTTAGTTTGTCACAGGGTGAAAAATCGTAGTTTTGGGTTTTTAGTATGGAAGTAGATCAGAGCAAGATGGAGAATTTTGGGTGGTGTCTCATCTTCTCCTGCTCCATCTCCTGCTGTGACGGTGGCACAGAGACATTGGTGGGATGGATTTGATGTAGGAATTGTGTGTTTAGAATAGGTGACAGTAATGGGCACAAAACCGTAAATATAGCACGTTTTTAGAGTTAATTGGATTAGAAATCTTTAAATGACCTTGCCCCCTGTGTCCATGTTCCTGTGGCAGCGTTTTCCCTTAGCTCACTGACACTCCTGTAAGACCTTGAGATAAGAAATAGAAGAAACATCTTTGAAGACCAAAGCCACAGGTTCCATCTCATCTTTTAACCCCTGGTACGGGACTCTGAGAGACAGAAAACCCCTAATTAGGGGAATGTTGGGGTAAAAATGCCAACACACCCCCAGGTCTTGTCTCTGCTGGATTTATCACTGCAGCTTTTGCTGTCACCTACCGACGCTGCCAGGCTTTAACCTGGGGCTGGGAGCTGCCGTGGCGCACTGTGAGCTGCCCCTTCGCAGCAGCAGGACGGACTCTGCAGGGCGCTGAGCCGAAAGATGAAGTGAGAAACATCGGCAAAGCCTGCTGCTGCGGCCTCCGTCCTTCCGCCTTCCTGCAGCCCCACGCTCCCCTGTGCACTGCTGCTGCAAGGAACGGGGTGGTGGGAGCCCAGCTGTGGCCACAGCAGGGGAGATGCAGGAGGGACAGGTGGGGAGGCCTTCAGGGAGTGGTACCTGTCACCTTCAAGAGGCTGGGGAGGTTTGGAGGAAAGCAGTTCCCACATGGAACCGAAACTGAAGCAGGGGGAACCGGCTGTGAGCACTCAGTGCTGGCCCCCAGCTATTTAAAGCTTCAGATGCATCCGAGGTGCAGCTGGGCATAAAGAAGGGGCACGCTGGCAGCTTGCACGGACACACCCAGGACAGGGGCTTTGGAACACTGCTGGGTGCAACTGCAGCAGCTTGAGAGGGCTAGGAACCACCCCAGCAACCAAGCAGAAGCCGGGCTGGATGATGAAGGAGCAGGGAATGCCTGGTGCCCCTATCAGCCTTGGCTAAACAGCACGTGGGACCGGAGCCAGGGAGCAGAAGACTGTTCCAGGGGCCACACAAGACTGGGCAGGAACTGCAATCATGCTCCTGTGGACACAGAGCTATTGCAAAACCTCCAAACAGGCCCCTTGGTTCTCAGGAAGAATTCAAAGAAGCTGAGAGATGTGTTGGTGTGGAAATGACAACTGTAGCATTCCTTGTTAGTCCTTGAGCCAGGGCAAGTCTTCCTATTCCATGCCTCAGTTCCCAGGGAAGTTTGAAGCCAGGGTTTGGGCTGCCTGCAAGCACTGGATGAACCCAATCCTCCCCCAGATGGGGCTCCTGGTTGTCCTCTTCTCCCTCTTTCCACCTTTCATGTCCAGACAGATCCCACCTAAAAGCAGCTGCGGTCCTATTTCACCAGGATTTTTCATTTTCGGAGCACGCACCACATTTTAATAGAGAGCAAAGCATCTCAAACACCTTCTCATTTCCTAGTCCAACCCTTGCAACATCTGTACAAAACTCTCCTGGCAATGCCTGCAACAGTTTATGTGGAAAAGTCCCATCGAAGAAGTGTTTGAGCACTGGACTTTGGTTTTGTTTTTCAAACGTGATTTGAGAGGATGAACCACTTCAAATCTCTGAGGCCCTCTGGCAGGCATTTCCAAGCCCCTGCCTGGCTGGAAGCTATTTGAGATCCCTCACACAGCATTTTAACCCCCCTCAGGGCTCCACTGTGGCACCCTGTCTCCAGCACACAATTGCTCACTGCACAGACGGTTTTCCAACTGCCTGGGCTGAATTTGGCTTTATTAGAACTAATGCCATTTTCTACTACAAGAAAATTAAAGCAATTCCCTTCCTTCACTGCTATTGCTCCCTTGAAGGTATTTGGAGGCAGAACTCTTGTCCCTACTGAACCATCCCTTTTCACTCCATGCGCTTCCCTCCTCACACCTCCCATCCTCGTGTTGCTTTCATCAACCAGTAGTTGCTGCTGAGCATATTTGGGTCATCTTTCCACTCCACTGCTCTCCCTTTTTGGGAGCAAAATCACCTAGAGACTCAAGGAATTCCCATCCTGCTGAGGAATGGGCAAGGGGGCACAGCCACCCTCTGCATGTGCTGCTGCCTTGTCAGGATTTCGGGAGCGTTTGGGATCCCTGACTGATCCCTGCATGGATGCTGGGTCTGATCTTGGTGACAGGGACCAGGAAAGAAGGGAAAGCTGGCAGATGTCCAGCTGGGACAGTCAGGGAGGGGAGGGTGGGCAGCCTGAACACTCTGCTTTCAGTCCATTGTAGTGCCAGCTAATGAAATTTAACATATTATTGACCAGACTCTACTGTCCCTGCCTCAAAAACAATCTTTGTGACTACCGTGGGTTGCTTTCAATAGTTCTTAACTTACAACATCTTCCTCCCTTTTTTTTTTAAATATTTAAAATGATTAAATTTTTGGACTAAATTAAACCAAACGAACTTTGTTCTCCCCTGGAAGCTGTTCATGCAACATCTGTTTTAAAACTCAGTCCGTTGAACTGCGTGGACTAAAATGCTGAAATTACTGTATTTGTAGTGATTTTTTTTTTCTTAAATCAGTCCATCCCCCCTGGACCTGACTTTCTACCCAGGCTGGAGCTTAGCCCCGCAGGCAGGATGGATGGATGCCTGCCTCACCGGCAGAGAACCGGGCAAGACTATTTCAAGGCACAAATCGCTGTTTCCTCAGCTGCAGAAGCATCGGCGAGCAGAGCAAGCATTGTCGCTGGCATTAAACCCTGTATCAGATCAGATGAGATGAGATCAGAGCACATCTCCAACCCTAGGAGTATTCCCGGGACACCGAGCGGGATTTCGGATTTTCCCGGCACTAGGAATGTGAGCAGAAGCGCTTGTCCCAGGACATTTAAAAGCTGCCTGTGTGTGCCCGGGAAGGCACAGACAAGCCCCCCACGCTCTCGCTGCCAGGCAATGATGGGTTAAAGAGCCGGGGGGGTTTCCCAAAAGCGACCCCGCTTTTTTTGGCAGCCTGCGTCCGGCTCGCTCATAGCCTCCCCCGCCTCCTCCTCCTCCTGCTTATATATTCATGAAGCCGGGGTGAAATAAAAGCCGGGCGGCAGCACAGGAAGAGGAACTCGGTGTGCCTGGCTGCGGGACGGAGCCTGCCCGGCATCTTTGTCCGTCCTGGGGCCGGGGCAGCGCTGGCCCGGCAGAGACAGCAGCGCTCCCGCTCTCCCCGGCCGCGGCGAGGGCTCCGGATGCCAGCGGCAGAGGTAACAGCCAGAGTCAGCCTCACCACGGAGAGGAGAACACTTTTGTTCTTGGGGATGTTTCCTTTTCTAAGCTCAGAGGCAGGCCTGGGATGGGGCTGCACCCGCCCTTGCTGTTTGCTACCCCGCTTACCTTCAACGCCTGGGATGCACCAAAGGGGCTGGGGATGTCTCCTGGACCTACAGGTGGAGGAGAGGCTGGAAGCAGAGGACATGTGCACAAGCAGGGCCTTTCTGTGTAATTCCCATAGGTTTGTTTCAAAGGATTGAGCCCTTCTCCGGCCTGTTTTGCTCTGGAGAGATCGGCACGGAGGGTAACTAAAGCCCATTTCAAAATATTGAGCCCTTCTCCGGCCTGTTTTGCTCTGGAGAGATTGGCATGGAGGGTGGTGTTGAAGGATTATATTGCAGTTGTCCTTTTTAGGAGGAGGGAGAGCTCTCAGAGTTCACACGTGCCTGTCTCCTGTGATCTCTTACTACACCACATGGTCTCACTTCTATCCCCTTTCTTCTGGGATTGCAAGGAAAGGACACTCCTCTGTTGCTGCAGAGGAAGCTTTAGGGTTTTGCCCATAAATTAACCTTTCAGATAGCTGGAATGTACTAAAAGGGTGCAGCAGGATCTTCTCTCAACTGGAGAGAATCGAGATCTGATGAGCTCAAGCCAAGCCCCTTCCCTGGCCATGACCAGCACAGCCAGCACCTCAGCACCAGCACTCCTTGTTCGGTGAGGGCTCCATCCCAGCTGGCAAGCAGCATCCCGATCCCACCAATCCCCCATGCCAGGGCTGGACCTTTGCCTTACTGCATGATGTGCTGCCACTCTGATCCAAAGAGCAATGTCTCTTTGCCCTACCTTGCCTCGCTGTGTGTAATGAGCAGCCATAAGGAGTGTGCTGATCCATTAGCCCTGAATTCAGGGGACCTTGGTACCAGGAGCTCCTGCCAGTACTGAGCATCCCATTAACCCAGTGGGTGTTGCCCTGACTTTTTCAGCCTTCTCTTCTGTTTCACAGTTTCATGTTTTGGGTTCTTTCTCACGCTCTGGTCTGTAAATACCGGCCAATGTTTATCATAACTTCAAGGTAGTTTACATTCCTGCTCTTAGAGCTATGGACAGCTGATGGACAGTTGTCCTGACCAATGGGATGGGGAGAGGTGTCAGCCTTCTCCCCCAGTCCCTGGCCTTTGTAGAGATACTATATATAGAGTCAGACTTTCAAATAAAGTGAAGTTGTAGTTCATGCCTTCTGATCAAAGTGTGAGTGTGTGTTTGTGTGTGTGATGAACTGCGTCAAGTGGGGGCCAACAACTTCATATCCCATTGCCCAGGTGCCACCTTCTGACCTCCGCTAATGCTGCGATCTTTTCTCCCTGTCAAGGTGCAGCTCTAAGATGAAACCTCCACCTGGGCAAGGCATAAGGCTGGGATACCTTCTCCTAAGTCTGGCTTCCCTCTGCCTTCCCAGCCCCCTCTGGGAGGACCGGGACTCCCTGATGCAGGAGGAGAGAGCCCATCAGACAGGCGGCAACTTGGTGCTGAGTAGGCAGGAGCAGCAGCTCAGCACGAAGCTCGTAAATCTCAAGAAGAAGGAAGTGGAAGCAGCCATAACTACAGGACAGTTTCCTCCAAGCATGCACTTCTTCCGGGCAAAGAGTCTCATTGATCAGAGCGCGGTGTTCAGCATCTTAAAGCGCATGCCAAAAGGTAGGCTTGGCTTGAGGAGCCTCATCTTACTCATCCTTTCTCATCTTTTGCTTTCTGAGCTGGGGCAAAGCACAGGATGTGGGAGACAAGCTTATGAGAGCTGTCAATTGTGCTCAGGGGGTTCCAGGAAAAGCCCTGACTCCGAGCTCAGGATGGGGTAGGGGCAGAGAGGAAGAGGGGGATGGATTGGATGAATGCACATTTCCAGCAATTGTGGCATTTGGTTTAACTTACAATATGGATCCTTAAGTCTTTCAAGAGTGGAGAAGGGGCAGAGGAAGCAAAGACAAGAAGAAACAGCAGACATCCCCATTTACTCAGCGTGTTCCAGCCAGGGCCTCTCTTTTTCCCCTCACACAGCCTACCAACCTTGTCTTATTCTGTATCTTAGCCAAAAGCATTGCATTCCTTGAAAAGTGTTCCTGCAGGTGGTTCTGTAGCAGACCTGGAAGTCTGCTGGAAAATCTGGGGGCACTAGAGGAGGAAGGAGCTATCTCTAACAGTGAAATCGTTATTTTCTTTGCTTGTCGTATACAAGTCAAAGCCTGTGTACTTCCAGCACTTGAAATGAGCTCATAAAAGGGAGAGAGAGCAACTTTTTACATGGGCAGGTAGGGACAGGACCAGGGGGATCAGTATTGAATTAAAAGAGGAGAGATTGAGATTAGCTATAAGTAAAAGTTTTTCCTCAGAGGGTAGTGAGGCACTGGAACAGGTTGCCCAGAGAAGTTGTGGCTTCCCCATCCCTGGAAGTGTTCACAGCCTTTGGATGTGGCCCTGAGCAATCTCCCCAGCATCTCCCTCCCAGTCTCTGCTGTGGGATGCAGATCCCAGCCTTGCAGCATCCAAGTCCATTACTGTAAACAATTAGGATGTCAGAAATGTCATTATCCTTTCATGGCTGGATTGAACAGTTAGGAATTTGAAAGTACTCCCCTCTTCACCTCCAGTATCATTGACACCAAGTGGGAGTCAAAACAAATAATTAACACTTTTCAATCCAGGTGATGTTAAAATGGGTCCTTGGAATCTTTGCAAGGGCTGTAAGCTTTTAGGGCCAAGATGACATCCTTGTAGCTGTTTGTGACCAGAGCCCCTGGGCGTTCCTGTTGTTTCAAGCACTGTTGTAATGTTTGCTGCTGCTGACATGGGGAAGAAGGTGACATTGCCAGCCAGAGAAGGGTCAGAGAGCTGCAGCATGCCCAGCCTGGTGCACCAGCTCTGCTGAGAGCAGCGACCACAGCTCCTCAGCATCTTTACAGCCAGACCCTCTCGAGTGGGAGATCATAGACATGAGTCTATATTAGATTAGTCCACTGTAAATTATAGTCATGAACTTAATCTAATGTCAGATACATACCAGTCTTGTGTCTTGCTCTTGCTCTTCATGTTCTCCCTTTACCCCCAAGGGCATCAAAGCTATTTTGACTAAGAGGTCTCCCCTAGACTAATAAAATACATATCTAAGACTTCAGCTCTCACAGTAGCTTCCCTTTACAAAGGTGAGGTTTAGTTCAAGCACCAATAACACCAGGAGCCTTTGGGAAAGGAGCGGTTTCAGCAAAATGTAATGATAAGGAAGGTGAGCAGGCAGACGATGCTTCCTGTGCCAGGAAGACTGGCAGCTGCCAACATACTGCACAATATCAGGGCACCCCAGAGGCCCTTGGGGCTGGCCAGCAGCAGATGTACAATGTAAGGGAGCATGCTTTTGATAAGGCACAGAAGTAAATTGTACTTCTGCCTCTGAGTGCAATTCCCCAGAGTAGCATGGTCCGGGATTTTGGTGTATGCCAGAGTTCCAGCGAGCTGAAAGAAGAGACACAAAAATTGAAGCTGGGATCCGAACAGCTTAGATACAGAGCTTAGCTTCAGGTGGGCTTCAGCCAGCATGCCTTGTAAACTCACACAGGAGGCAGCAGTTTATCTTCAAATCAGTGAGGGCTCAGCCAGCTCACAGCAAAGTCTGTCTGAAAGACCTTTAATGACTCGGAGCATTTTCCATCCCAGTGGAGAAGCAGAGCTCCCATTGATTTCCCCCCTCCCTGTGCTTCCAGGGAGCTGTCGGGCTCTGCCTGCCCGGTCTCTGATGTGGAGGGGGCCACATCCTCTCCCGCAGCCTGAGGCACTTACAGCCTTCTAGAAGCACTTCCAGACACCCCTGCACGGGTGTCTGCTATCCCACTAAACCTCCACCCCAGCTGCTGGGGCTCATCAGGCTGTCCTTGTTCCCCCTCACCAGGTGCTGTGCTCCACCTGCACGACCTGGCCATGCTGAGCGTGGGCTGGCTGGTGTACAATGCCTCCTACCTGCCCGACTGCTACATCTGCTTCACCTTGGAGGGCTCCGTCCGCTTCGTCTTCTCGCGGCCGCGCCCTGCGCGCCGCCTGCCGCGCTGCTCGCCCTGGCAGCGGCTGGACACCTACCGGGCACGGCTCAGCGACGTGGCCGTCTTCGACAGAGGGTGAGTGGGCATCCCCGGCCGGCCTGCGGGTGCTCCGGGGCAGCATCGTGGAGGAGCACTCTGGTCCAGCTTTCCCCTTTGCTCGCTGCCCTGGAAGAGAGGAGCTCATGTAGGAGCACTCTGGTCCAGCTTTGCTTCGTGTTCTGGAAGTGAGGAGCTGATGCAGGAACACTCTGGTCCAGCTTTGCTCCATGTTCTGGAAGTGAGGCGCTCATGTAGGAGCACTCTGGTCCAGCTTTCCCCTTTGCTCACTGCTCTGGAAGTGAGGAGCTCATGTAGGAGCTCTCTGGTCCAGCTTTGCTCACTGTTGTGCAAGTGAGGAGCTGATGCAGGAGCACTCTGGTCCAGCTTTGCTTACTGCTCTGCAAGTGAGGAGCTGATGCAGGAGCACTCTGGTCCAGCTTTGCTCACTGTTGTGCAAGTGAGGAGCTGATGCAGGAGCTCTCTGGTCCAGCTTTCCCCTTTGCTGGCTGCTCTGGAAGTGAGGAGCTCCGTTTAGGGCTGTGCACATGAAAAACCAAATAGCAGTGTAAGAGCCTGAAGGCTGCTGCTTTAAGTTCAGCAGAGTCAGGTACCATAAAAACTGGGTTTTTCTGTGCACACTCACTGGCCCTCTGCGCAGACCCGCTGAGGACAGTGGCTTAAGTAGATTTATGAGACCTGTCCCCAGCTCTCCTCAGCACCCAGGCTGAATGGGCTCTCAGTGTGGGACAGGGCTGCACGGTGCCTCATCCAGTGAGATATCCAAAAACTGGGTGAGGAAGAGGCAGCTGATGAACAGCCTCTCCCCCACAGCAGAAAAGTCCTTTGCGAAGTCATTGTTTTGATTCAGAGCATGAAGTTGGGCAAACTATTTATGTTAATTGCTACACTAGCAAAAAACCCCTAAACTTCCCAAAATAAAACCCAACCCAACTCTCCCTCCAAACACCGAACTTGTTTTCTGGGGCTCGCCTTTGAAACCCCACTGGCACTCACCACGTGGAAGCACTCATTCCCAACAGGCCCCTCAGGCACCAGGAGCTGTGGCTCGCTCTCCTGGGCACTGGCTGAGCCAAGGAACTCCACAGACAGAACCCCAGCCTGGTTTGGGGGCTCTTTGCCCTCCAACACCCTCCTGCGAGCAGAGCTTCTGCCCTAACAGGCAAGGCTCCTGCAGGCGCTCACACCTCAGCTGGCTCCCCAGGGCATCACTCACCCTCCTGCAGGAGCTCCCCTCCCTGCAGGCAGCTCCTGCCTTTACTGCTGGCAGCCTTTTATCAGGACTGCGCTGGTCTGAGCCACCTGGCATTTATTCACTCACAGGTGGCTGGGAAGAGCCTGGCAGAATCCTATCTCCCCATCCAGGGGCCATTGATCCCGGGACAAAGCCCTGCTGAAAAGGCCAAGGGGAAGCATGCAGTTCTGCATGTGTGGGGGGCTGGAGAGAGCACGCTAAATAATGCATGAAGTCAGACACTGAGCGATGAGGACAAAGGAAAATATTGAGTAGCCATCCATTCAGAGGGCACTGCTGTCCGAGGCGCTCCGGGGGCTGGGGTCTGCAGAAAAAAAAAGTGTGGGGTGTCGTGTAATGACAGCATTGCCATGCCAACACACAAGGAGAGGGCTGGATTAAGGCAATGCAGATGACCCTAATTCCAGCATTTCCAAAGTGAAACTTGGTGGGTTTTACTGCAGTGCTCTTCAGTAGGTTGTGTGCTCTTAAAAAGAGATCTTTTAATTCTTAGTGAGCCGGTGTCCCCTCCACGTGGAACCTGTCTGGGCTGTGTGCCCTGCAGATCTGGGAAGGAGGGCAGGTTGGGAAGCTGAGGAGCTTCCAGGCTTGTGGCATGGTGTTGCCTTCCCTCCCCAAAACCAGCAGTGGGCAGGGCAGAGGGGTCTGTCTCTCCAGGGCATGCACCATCCCTCTCCTGTGGAGGTCCAGAAGAAAAGGAGAAAGTGATGCCAGACCCTGGGCTCTTGACCTTTTATATCCTGAGGCTCAGCTGCCCTGACACACGATGGACAAAATAAGATCCAGGAAGAAGCCACTTATCTCCGTCTTCCAAAGAGAAAACTGATTCCCCATTAGCTCCCTTCCATTTCTGCTGGGAGTGATGAGGAAGGAAAGATGACAGCACCAGCTCTCTTCAACCACACCAGGAGACCCATAAATAATGTGCAAGGGAGTAGATTTTGAAACAGCTTCACTTCCTTAAAGCCCAAGCAATTGCACTGGGCATTTTGAAGTGTCTCAGGAGCAGCCCTTCACTGCACTTGTTTTCAGTTGTGTTTCCATGGCGTGATGCCACTTTTCTGGCAGAGGCTAAGGGGCAGGGCATCCTGTACTCCCTGTACACCTGGGTGACCGGGGCTGTGCATTGTGTGGTTCCCTCTATTCCTGTGTGGAAACTACTTGTTTTCAGAGGCAGTATTGCCACTTTCCTCTCCTTTTGTATTTGTCTGATGGTGTTCAGTGGCCACAAGTCAGAGCAGGGCTTCAGAGTGGCAGGCACTGCACAGGGACACAAGGCAGAACCTCGCTGCAAGGGGCTCTCCAAATGTGGAGGGGAAACTGAGGCAGAGGCCAGTGAAGAGATTTTCCTCAGCAAACGTGTGCCTGAGCCAAGAACAAACTTGGATCTCTCGCATCCTGGGTGCTGACTTACCCATTTGAGTATGTTGTCCTTCATTTCTCGCCCTTCTGTGCTCATCACCACAAAATCACAGAGGAGTCATTATGCATAATGTGCAAACACACCAACAACAGCCACGCTGAGGCACTTCCCCTCCCATTTTCATCTAATCCCTGGGCACTAGTCTAGGGGTTAGGAATGTTTTTGGCCGTCTGGAAATAGGTCTCTAGCCAGGAATAGGCCCCAATCTGTTCTGCCTCTCAGTTTCTGGAAACTCTCCCAGTCTCTTGAACATGTGCATCCCAGGCTACCTCTCTCCTGCACTCCTCTTTGCCCTTGAGCACTGACAAGCTGAGAGAAAGCAGATGTCAGAGGAAAGAACGGATGGATAGTTGGGTGGTTTCAAGGAAGTGTCAAGGGAATATGGCAGCAGGGAAGGGCTCTCATGCAAGACAGGGTGGATCAGCAAACGTGAAGGAACAGTGGAAATGTTTCTGAGAAGCTGCACCTCTTTCACCTTACAGCATTTCTGACCAGGAAGGGGTGGAAGAAAAGGGAATCTGCATGACTTTGCTGTTTACATGTTTAGGTACAGATACATATACGTGTGTGCGTGTGCTTTGGAAGGGACTCCTTTTGTTTGTTTCCCTCAAGAGAAGGTGTAATCATTCCTAGTCAAAACACACATCTCATGGGCCAAGACCCTGGAGTATTGTGTTACTGGTAAACTTCCAAAAGGATGCTGTTAGGAGAGCCAGGAGACCACGGGCCAAGGGACAGCAAAAGGAAAGGAATTTTGCTTTCATACTTAAAAGGAAAAACAATCCTCACTTATTTTCTGCACAATCAATTAGGATGCAGGAGAATGTCATTCTTTCCCTCAAGAAGCAACATAATGGGCTGCCATCTCCACGGCAAGAGCGTGCCCCCAGATATTTAGGGAAGCAGCACTGACATTCAGGATATTTGTAAAATACCACTGCCAGCAGCCCAAGGATTGAGGCTGTGCCCAGCAGAGCTCTCTATCACCAGGATGAAGTCATCTGTGAGGGAGCTGACACCACGGCCCAGGCTTCAGGGACAGCTCCCCTGGGTGCTGGTGGCTGCCCGGGCCACAATCACTTTCCCCTCCGTGTCCTCTGCCTGCCTTATCTCACAGAAAAATAGGGCAGAGCGTGCAGCACGAGGGGGGAAAGAAAGGAATAAAAATCCACTGCAGAAACAAAGCACTCCCCTCCCTCTACAAGTCTCCCCTTGGGGAGAAGAAGAGGGGATGAGAGAGAGCGAGAGAAAGCGAATGAACCACATGTGACAGATGTTAGTCACACTATTTAATGCACCACTGGAAGACATTTAGATACTACAGTGAGGAGAGGGGCATAATTACCCATCAAGAACAGAAAAAGGAGCAGGAAAAAGAATCCCTTTAAAAACAAGGCGACAAAACCTTTCACTTCTGTATTATATAGCACGGGAAAGGAAAACAGGGAAAAAAAAAACAACAGGAAAAGAGAACGCAAACCCACAGTTGCAAATAAATAATCCTTGGCTGGTCATTTTAGCTGTGCCCCTTTGGGCATATGCATTGCAATAGCATTGTTCAGTGCATACATGACATGACATGGAAGGCTATTTGTAGTCTGCACCTGATCACTGGCGAAGGCCCATTCCAGAAAAGAAGCAAAAAAATGTATTTATGAAGCTTTGCTTCATCTGCATGAGCTAGGCAAAAGCCCCCAAACCCTTAGGAGATTATCTGGTTATCAAGGATGGATCACTATTGTGCAATAAATCTTCAACAGTTGTAAGGATCAATAATCAGTCTCGAAGGGAAGGGGATTATAAAGAGAAGTACAATTTGATTTATGTGCTTTTAGGAGCAGGGTGGTGTGGGGATTTATTGCCGTTTCTAGCCCAAGAGCACAGGCTAAGTAAACAACCTCGAGTTTGTACAGCCAGATTTAAAGGCAGGGAGCGGAGCCCATCGCTGGAGGAGCCCAATTCTCACAGGACAAGGGGAGAAAGTGGTGGGAGCCCGGCTAACCACCCATCCTAATCTGAAAGGGAGCTGCCTGCATGGCGAGAACGGGCTTGCAGGGCCCTTTTGATCCACGGGGAGGTTTTTCTGGAGGTTTTTCCCTGGGAGCGGCCGCGCTCGGCTCCGGGCAGGCGCGCCCAGCTGGAGGCGAGCTGCCCTTCGGCCACCGGGGAAGGGGAAAAATCTCTTTTCCCGCAGCTCTTCCCACACGCAACCTCCGTGCCGAGCAGCAGCACAGCCTTTCTGCCGAAGGGCAGCTCCCCTGGGCGGCTCGGGCAGCCGGATCAGCGCCTTCAGGATGCTCCTGCATCCCTGGTCCCTAGGGTGATGCCGCGGTGCCCCTCGCTGTCTGCCCCTCCGTGGTCCAGCTCCGTCCTCTCTGGTTGCATGGATTGCTGAAGAGTGGCCAGGCTTGCCCAGTGTCCTGCGATAATGGCACCAAAGCCCCCATTGTAATGCACGGGAGGGCAGAGCCCAAGTTGCTGTGGAAACCTTATCGCTGAATTTTCCTGCTCCTTTGAGCATTTAAAGTCTCGTCCTTAACAGTGGTAGCATCTCTTTTACGTACAGGTTGGCTTCTAAAATTGTTCCTGGCAAAGGAATTAACGGGGTGAGGAAACAATGAAACTGCAGGCCCTGGAAGAGAATCCTTAGAGGGTGAAACAGCAGGGAAATCCTGGGGGAACGGGCTCTGTTTTATGGGCAGGATGAAGGGATTCAAAAGGCATATCTCTCCAGGATGTCTCAGTTTATGAATTTGGACCAGCTCACATTTTACATCTGTAGGGGGGCTGTGGGGGTTTAATTCCATCCACAGAAGTGTCCTGGATGAAGATGATAAGATCACAAATCAAAGCCACACCTCCCATATAACAGAGCAGAGCACTGCACGAAGATGGGGGCCAAGACACCAAACAGGAAATATTATTAAAGATCAGTAGCTGCTATTGAGGGGAAACAATATTCTCAGATGAAAGCTGAAGCATGGCTGAAGGTATTTGTATTTCTGTCTGAACCTGCTTAGCCCCTGACACGAGATAAGCACTTGGGCCAGCAAGGAAACATCTGTAGGTTTCTGTGATGGCTTCCATTCGTCCACCCAGGAATGAAGTTAATCACCCCTGCATTGCCATTTAGACTTTGCCCACTGGTAGGAGAAATTTATTATGAACTACTCTTCAGGTGGAAGAAGGACAGCTGTTGCCAGAGGCAAGGCTTCAGGTGGGATGAAGCTTGCCAGAGGATGGTGGTGTGGCACAGAAGCTCACCCTGTCCTAAATGCAAGCTGTCACCCACAATTAGATAATCTTGCAATTTACTGGCTCCCTTAAACTCTGCCTGATAAAACTACTCACTGTCTCTCTGGATTTCTGAGAGAGGCTTCTATGCCAGCTGAGTGTATGGAGGAAATAAATACATTTCCATCACACTAAGGAAAAGCCAGGGCTGAGATTCTTATCAGCTGTTCCCTCGAAGTAGCTATCAGCAAGACAGGCAGGGCATCAGGTTTGCTCTCACTGGTGGGGAAAAATGATTTCTGATTCAGAATTGTCCTCCCCTTGCAATTTTTTAGATGGCATGTTTTGACAAAACAAAGGTACCAGGAGAACTTAGGGGCTCAGCAAGCAGGGTGGTGGTGGCCCAGTACAGGGCATCTCCTGTAAACTCAGTCTGCCTTTCAGGTGCTGAACGGAGGGCCAAGTGTGACATCTGTGCATTGAAGATTCTTGGGAAAACACATTCTCTGCAGGAGATTTGTGCATGCCTACTTTCAGCTCAGGGCTACCCTGGGTGGCAGAGTCCAACTGATGTAAAAGCACCATACTTTTGTAACGCTGTTCCTTGAAAAACGGAGGGGCAGGTTTTAAGCACCTACCCCGCTTACAGCTCAATGTGTCATACAGATCCTGTGCCAGCCATTAGAGGAGTGAATACAGGTGGCAGGAGGATGACCTGAATGCTCCTAGCTGCGCCAGTTATGCCTGTTGTACTGCAGTGCCAACGGGCTCTGTTTGCTCCCTTCATTGCTTCTCTTCTCCCTTTTCTATAGCTTGCTGAGAAACCTGACCCTGGTGACAGACGCCCCTGAGCTGGCCTACCCCTCTCAGACTGCCATTTGGAAAAGATTTGAAGAAATCTTTCTCATTGCCTCTGGACTTATCTGCTATGCACCTGTGTTCAAGGCCTATTTCTACCAGGGGCTGCTGGAGCTCTATGAAGATAACATACAGTATGTTGAGATAAGAGCTATCCTGCCTGCGGTACGTGGGGTTTGGCTTCTCTAATACTCTTTTAAATCCGTATTTCTCCACAACTTTTCTCAAGCCCTGTCTTGACTTTAGTTTTTGGGTGTTTGCATACCTTCCCTTCTAAGGATGCTGGAAAACCTTGATCATATTCAAACGTCTTTCTTGGAGATTTGCATAGGCAAAGGGCTTGAAAGGGAGAGATTCTTTGTTCATAATGGCTAAGGGAGATACCTGCTGGGACATAGGCACACACTGCGCAGTCAGACTGGGAGCTGTGCCAAAATCTCGCTCATTGGGAAGATGGAGCTCAGTTTTGTCTGCACCAGAATCACCTGTTCTGTGGCAGCTACTCTGAACAAATTTCCTGCCTTGAATAGAGACCTATTCTGGAATAGTTATGTTATTTTAAGTCCTCAGCTAATTTCAGAACAATTACTCTGAATAGCTGAGTCAATCAATTGCCAAAACACAACCTTCTACAATTTGCAGACAACCTAAAATTTTGGCTGTGTGTGTGAAATATGAACTGCTCCTTTCATTGCCATTAACACCAAAATCTGCTAATGGTTCAGGCCTTTCCCCCTGCATGTCACCCGGAGCTGGTCAGGCTCTGCCCTGATGCCTGCCCAAGCACCAGCAGACCACACCACCCTAAGTGCTCCCACTTCCCCAGTGACAATTTTGTCACTGCAGACACACCTTTCCCATACCATTCTCCAGCCCAGCTCCATGCAGGACTCCCTGAGGGTGGGACTTCTGTCAGTCCATCATGCCTGAGAGGAGAAGAATGTATTGCAAACTAGAGGAAAAAAAAAAAAAGGGACGTGGAGAAGTCCACCAAGTTTACATGCATCTTACTTTGCTGGGGGTTGCCATAAGCCTGTTGCTCTGAATTTAGCCACCACCTGTCTTTGGAGTACCTGGAAAGAGAAAATAACATCAATGCCAACATGCCTGTGCTGTGAGGCAGTGCTGGCATCCCCTCAGGCCACACAGGTTTCCAGGCCAAGAGCATCTGCCACGATACAAGTGCGTGGGCCTGACTGGAAAACACCCTGCCTTTGCCATCAGCCCTTAGACACGGCTGTAAGCCCTTCTGAAGAGAGGCTTGGCAGGGAAGATTTGCTTCCCATCCAGCTCCTGATGCCGTGGGAGCCTGCAGAGCCCCGGGGCCGTGCTGTGAGCTCCAGGCAGGCTGCCTGCAGCCCGGGTACCACGGCAGGGAATGCCAGGAGCTGCGGCCACACTGGGATGGAGGGCAGCAGCCAAGGCACAGCCAGGCTGGAGCTGGGCTGAGAGCGCAGGGAAATGCTATCCTGGGGATGTCAGGGTGAGCAGGGTGTGAGGGGAATAGCAAGATGTGGCTGGAGACCCTCCCCAAGGCTCGGGCAGCAGCGCTGATGCTGCCAAAGCTCTCCTTGCAGCAAAGCCTGCCAGGAGCGGCCCCCGAGGTAAAGTAAATGAAAACTGGGATTTAGTGCGAAACAGCAAACACTGCGCAAAAGCCCCCTAAGCCCAGCTGTGTTTGCAGATTCAGCTGTGCAAAGTCTCACATTCCCATGGGCTGCAGCTGGGGAAAATTCCCTCTGAGCGTCTGCAGCTGCCCCAGGGCTGCCGGTGCCTGCAAGGGGGACAGTGCATTGTGATGGGGAGCGGGGCTCTGCCAGGGGCAGCCTTGCAAGGGACAGCACCAGAGGGGAACTTGGGGGGTGAAGTGGAGCAGCTGAAGGCTGGAGGAGAAAGGTGACAGAGAAAAGAAGGGTGAGAAGGGTGAGAGGAGAACTGATGGAGCGCTGCTGTCTGCGAGTGACTCCCGGCGGGGCCTCTGTGGGATAGGATCAGTGGGGCATTCGGGGTCTCCAGCCCTGCTGAAATCAGGGCAAAAGCCTTGAGGAACCTCAGAGGAAGCTGATGAGACAGGGCATGCCAAAAGGATTCTTCTTCCCAGTTTGCAGCCAGAGACCTGGGAAAGCATGGCAAGGCTAGCTGACTGACTCAAGGTCATGAAGCAAACCTCTGGCAGAGGGGAGCAGAAGCCCAGCTCAGCTGGTAGCTTATGGAGCTCAGCCATGGCGTGCCTTGGGGCTGACAGACTGCCACTGCAAGGCACAGAGCATGTGTGAGCTGCCAGACAGCTGGACAAAACACTCTGGCACTGGATACAGACAGGAGTGAGAGGTCACGGTCTCCTCTGGGTTCTCAAGGGTGTTTGCTCGCCACTCGTGAACGTGGAGAAGCTTGGATCACACAGGAGGGAGGAAACCCACTCCTTGGTTCTTGCCAGCTGGTGAAGGCTTGAAGAGGAAAATGCACATATTTGACTGCTTTTTTCCTGCCCCGTTCTCAGGACTGCAGCACTCTGCTTCTCCCAAGGCTTTTGTCACTTCACTTCTCCCGCCTCCCGGGGTAACCACTCCTTGTCACGCACTTTTCACGCTGCAGGTGTGTGGGCTCAATATTTTTGAGCCTGAGAGAATTTTAGCTTGCTAATTATTGCTAGCTCCTTTCCCAAGGGAAAGCTGTCAACAGTTTTCTCTTTTCAAACCATCTCTCTCTGTTTCTCAAAGCAGATGAAGTAAACAGTGTTCCCTTTGCCAGAACAACTGTCCCCAGGGGTTGTTTCCTATTCCTGAACCAATGGAGAGCAGTGTCAGTGCCATGGACCAATAACAGATCTTTTTACACAGCGTGTTCTAAAAGAAACTGTTGGGATTGTAAATAAAGCCTTCTTTCTCTTCTGACAACTCTACAGTCAAACTATTTCGTGTCCTACCGTGACACAGGTGTACGAACTGGATGGCACCCGGCACAACAAATCATGGTCTGTGGCGACCTACCGGGAGGTGATCAGGCACTTCGTGAAGGAGCACCCCGACTTTGTTGGAGCCAAGGTTATATTTGCAGCTCACAGGTAGAGGCTGAGCAGGGCTGAGGGCGGCCGCGTCGGAGGCGGGCAGAGGGCTGGGAGAAGCGGTGCCGAGGGCTGGGCTGGGGTGCCAAAGTGGGTTGGCAATGTTCACCTGCATCCTTAGAGCTGGGGGTGCTGACTCCTGAAGCATTCCCTGGCGTGTGTAAAAGGCTGAGGGTGAGAACTCCCCTATATAAGTCCGCATACGTGCCAAGCCAGCGGGGCGGGCCGGCGGTGCGTGCCAGAGGAGCGTCCGTGAGCCCTGGGAGCTGGAACGAGCCGGGCAGGGCTGTGTGTGCGTGTCCAAGCCGTGCCTGCTCTCCCCCTCCCTGCAGAGACTGGGGCAGTGACAGCAGTGCCCAGTATGGGCCCGCTGGGGCCCCGCACTTGCCGCTCCCCGGCAGCCTGCGTACGGTATGTCCGTGCTGCTGCCCGGGCAGGCGGGCACAAGGCTGCTCTCCAAGCCAGCCAGATGCCACGGAGTCATGCGAGGTGACGCTCAGCAAGTGGAGCAGACCTCTCGGCAGCGCCTGCTCCCTCTGGTTTGGCACAATGCCCTCCCCAGAGCTGGCTTGCCTCTCTGACCAGCTCGAGTATGGACGCAGTCTGCAAAACACACCCAGAAGATGAAGTCTGAGAGGGCTGGACGAAGCCTAAATGTAAAACTCTCTTGAAATGCAGTTGCTGCCTCACATATCAAGAAGATGTGTGTGCATACATGCGCACATAACCAGTTTGCCCTGTGCTTCTCCCCATATCAGCGTGGAGCTGCGGCATTCCCACATGAGCCCTCCCTTACCTGCTCCCTGCTTTTGACTGTAGGCTCAGCATCTTTGACCTGGTGTGACAAGGAGTCACGTGTAGGCTGGAAGAAACCTAAATGTAAAACTTTCTTGAAATGCAGTTACTGCCTCACCTCCCAACAAAACAACTGGGAGGAAAGAAAATAAAAAAAAAATAAACATTTTCTCTCCATACTGTTGTGTTCCCTTCCCTGCTTGGTAAATGGGAAAGCCAGTGAGTTAGACAAGCATGCCTCAACTCAAGTGACAGCAGGGTCTAGCCAGGCATTTCCTGGTCATTCATGGGTTTCCTTTCGTAATATCAATTTTCTACTGCTGTTCCTCTAGAGGCCTGTAGCTGGTTGTCAGACTCAGGAGCAACTTGCATTTTGGAAACACCCCTGGGGGCCCCATCTCACAAGTCAAACCCCGAGAAGGCAGGCCCACGGGAGTCAGCTTCTGCAGCGCTCTCTCTCTCTCTTGCTCTCTAGGATGCTGAATGTTTCCCAGATTAAAGAAGCCATCCTCACTGCCATGGCACTCAGAGCCAGCTTCCCAGACACCCTGGCAGGCTTCGACCTGGTAACTATTTCTTCTGGGGCTTCACATTAACCCCTGGTGATACAACCACATCTATACCCTGGCATATGTTGTATACCAGAGCCAGAACCTCCGCTGCTGTACTGAAATCAGTGTTAATGAATTGCAAATCCTCTAGCTAAGGATTTTGTTCGGGGTAATTGACAAAATCCCCTGAAAGAATCAGCTCCCTACCCCACAGCACTGTAATTTCAGCACAGCTGGCACCTCATTTAGATAGAGCTCTAAGTCCCACCATCTTCCCAAGCGTGCTCAAAAATACCTTTCTGCTTTCCCTCAGGTTGGCAATGAGGACGAAGGTCATTCTTTATGGGACCTGAAGGATGCCCTGACCATCCCATATTCCATGGGGGTCAACTTGCCGTTCTTCTTCCATGCTGGGGAGACTGGTGAGCACGAGGACTCAAGGCTTGTCACTGCTTGCAGAGGCAAGACGGCAATCTTGTAAAGAGCAGAGGCAGAGCCTGGCTTGCTGGCTGGCTCTGTCAAGAGGATGTGCGTGCATCCATGTGCACACAACCAGTTTCCCCTGTGCTTCTCCCCGTATCACTGTGGAGCTGTGGCATTCCCACATGAGCCCTCCCTTACCTGCTCCCTGCTTTTGACTGAAGGTGTCACAGTGCTCAGCATCTTTGCCCTGGTGTGGCAAGGAGCCATGTGTAGGAGTTATTGCTGGTATTTCCCTCTTGGAACAGCACTCATTTCCCATCCACAGCTGCAGCAGAGTCCCCAGGAAAAGTGTGGTTACCCTGGGCTCCCTTTATAGCCACGGGCAGGAGCAAGCCTTTCTAAGCCACAATACATCTCATTCTAATGCACAGGCTGCTCCTCAATAATTGTTACTTCTATCCATTGACAATTACTGGAGTCCAGCATAATTAGCTCAGCTGCAAGAGCAATACTGTGAACATGAAAGCCAGGTGAGATGAGTGGGTCGCTCTCTGTTGGGCAATACCCTGGGCACATTCAGATCCCTGTCTCACTGAAAGTGCCAAGTGGAAACTCGGAGCATGAGCAACCCTCTCACCTCACAACTGGGACATCTATTAACAAAATGACCCAGCAGTTTGAGAAGCTTTATTTCCTGACAGCACTGCAGTGATCATTACCTGTCTCTGCTCAGACTGGCAGGGCACCTCTGTAGACAACAACGTGCTGGATGCATTGCTGCTGAACACCAGCAGGATTGGCCATGGACTTGCTCTCATTAAACACCCAGTAGCCAAAAGTTTGTCTCTGAAGAGGGATATTCCTGTAGAAGTCTGTCCCATCTCCAACCAGGTATGTGGTTAAAAGTTTAGCTCTTGTGGCTGGGTCACTGGAAAGGTGTTTATCATAGCTGGGGGGCACCTACAAGTTTTGATGCTCACAGACTGGCTTAGTTCCCTTTGCACCACCTTACACTGCAGTTTGCTATGTAGAGATACGCTGGGAATATATACAAGGCTTGTAATGCCAGTCAGCAAAAAAAAAAAAAAATTTAAATTCCTATCCAGAGGAACTTGGGAAGGCAATCATCCCTAGTGGAGATGAGGTCCAGAGCCACAGAGGTGTCTCAAGGGATGTAATTGAAAATACGTCAAACCAGGAGGGCCAGAGGCTGAGAAGCTGGGATTGTAACTGGAAGTCCTTGGTTTTGCAGAATTCCTAACCAGTGGGAACTCTTGTGCAGCACATTAGCGTGGTGCCATTGTCCCCTGGGTGCGGCAGAAAGGATACCTTGGGTGGAGATTTACTGCTGTGAACCTTAAGGGACAGAGCCCTGACACCTGCTCCAGACACCTCCAGCTAAGCACCACAGCAAATATGTAACCAAAAGACTATTCCTGAATTGCTCACAGTCAAATTGTTCTGAACAAGCACAAGTTATTCACCCCACTGGCCTTGATAAAGGTGATTTATTTAAGAAATTAAACTCCTTGCACAGGCAGTGGAGACAAGCTGGTTCCTTCGGCAGCAGTTCAGAGCAGCAAACATTCTGAACTGTCCTGTGGAGCCTGTCCCTCCCTGACCTGCTGTCACAGGCAGCCCTGGCAGGTGTCAGTGTGACACAGCTGCAGCAATAACCTGGCCTGGTGTTGTCTTCCACTCTTCCCCACCCAGGTCCTGCTGCTGGTAGATGACTTGAGGAGTCACCCTGCAGCTGACCTCATGGCTGAGGGGCACCCCATTGTGATCAGCCCCGATGATCCCCCCGTCTTTGGGGCAAAGGGGGTCTCTTACGACTTCTACGAGGTGTTCATGGCCATCGGAGGGATGAACGCTGACCTGAGGACCCTAAAGCAACTCGCACTCAACTCCATAAAGTGAGTTCATCACCTCTCTCACCTTGTCATAGTAATCATAAGAAGACTATCAGCTTGCCCCCCCTTGCTTGCATTTGGGTTTTGGCTCCAGTGTCTCCTCTGCCACGAGCTGGGCTTCTGTTAATCCAAAATTTCTGTGTCTCGTCCAAAGGCAGGAAGGACACAGGGACCCCAGAGGCTCCCCTGCCTGTGCTCTCGAGTGCCTTTCTCAGACTCCATGCCTGAGTGTGTTCCTCCTTTTCCACCCTTTGTGAACTTGCCTCCACCACCTGGTTCTAGGTTTAGGAGAAATCGTGCGTCTTTGTATCACTTTCCTGTTTCTGCCAAAATTTGACTTGCTGCAGGGTTTGCCACGACTTATCTGGGAAACACCGAAAAACAATTAGCATTTACTTTGGGTGTGTTTAATCCCTTTTTTTGTTAACTGGACAGTTCTGAATGTCCAAAAATAGTTTGGACACGATGCCCAGGGTCTTCCTGCATTCCATTCCTTGGCTCCTGCCACTCTGCGTGGTGGAGGCATGTCCTGCAAGGGTTAATCTCTTGCTGCCTCCTGCCTTTTCATTTTGCTGCTCTTGAAATAGCTGCCCCCTTGTCTCCTGCCTGATACTGACTTTCCTCCTCCTCACAGATACAGTGCCATGCTACCAGATGAGAAAGCCAAGGCCAAGGAGGTCTGGCAGAAAAAATGGGACCAATTTGTGGCTGACCTCTCTGATAGCTTTCCAAGGGAGCTGTAGAGAGGACAAGGCTCATCTCAGAAGGCATTTGGCAAGGTAGAGCGAGCCAGACTGATTGCTAAGAGGGAGACTGCTTCTTCCACGTGACCTGAGCAGATGAATGGACGTCAAAGTCTCACCTGGCAGTGGGCGACTCTGCTAAGCCAGGCTTAATGGGCTTAAAGCTAAGAAGGAGGTGCACTATCCTGGGAAAATCATGGGCTGGATATAAAAGGGAGCATTAAGCCTTTAGAGCAACCACAAGAAATCGCCCTGCTCAAAAGAGTCCAAACAATTAAAAATTGCCAATGACCAAATCCCGACATCCTTATTATGGAAAAAAAAAAAAAAGTGCTTTCCAATTAGTCAGCAGGAGATTGCCAACCCAAGGATCTCTGAATTTTGGCTTATCATTACAAAATGCAGACCTTGTCCGGAAACAGCTAAGACAAACATCCAACCATTTGGGCCACTGACCTTCAAGAGAGCAAGGACTGAAAATGACTCTTGTTATGTTTAACCCTGGGCCTGCTGCCAAAATAGCACTGCTAGGTCGAAGAACCAGTCATAGGTCTGATGTCTGCTATTTCAGGACCTACCATGGCTGGAAACAAGCTGGTGGAACTTGCTCCCAGAACATTTAAGCCTGGTTGAACAGTGATCATAAAGCCAGAAGAGAGGTGCCTCGGTTGCCAGCAGTTTGTTTGCTGCAAAGTCTTTTCCTGTCCTCTGGTCAAAAGGAAGACAAAACACATTTCAGGTTAAGTCAAAAACATCCTGGCTTCCCAGACCCAGCTTGATGAAAACTATCCCCCTGCACAAGGCCGTGTTAACACAGACATTTATAGGAAACACCTTTTGGTTTCAGGGAGTTCCACTACCAGTCTTTGTTGTTGAACTCACTGTGCAAATCTTGGAGAGATTTTCATCTTAGTAGAGAACTGCTGTGGATATCCACAGGGCTCATTTGGACCTCTGTGGTTTCCAGCTCCTTGGCAAAAAAACCACCCCAAAACAACAAACCTACATAAGAAATAGTCTCTTGACAAGTTGATTCTCTGTCTTAACATCATCAAAAATATCAGGAGGAGAACTAGTTGCAGGGAGACTAAAAATTTAAAAAAAAAAGAAAAGGGAAAAAGAAATCTTAATCAGGTTGCTAAATAAATTCAGAGAAATCCTTCAGCACACATATGCCAAGCATACAGCCAGGATCAAAGGGCATCTTTCCCTGACTCCAGTACAGCCATGCTGGTTTGCATCAGTCAAGGGAGAATTGACAGAAGTTCCTACTGAAAGACATCTCCCTCCTCTGAACCACAGACTTGCAGAGGCGGTTGTTTCCTCATCTGACCAGCCTGGGCCAATTGGCTCTCTTTATGTTTTCTGTTAATTGTCTCAAGCTGCCTGGCCATAGTGTTTATTTCCACTGACCTTGCTTGGAACACCTTAGCAGGAGGCAAACACACTTATTACTGAATTGGCTCAAGCTGCACAGCCTGGGTGCCCTGTGTTAAACTGCCCACACTCCACAGGCTGCAGCTTCATCTCTGGTTATCCCAGAGAAAATAAAAGCAACCCGACCAAACATGCTACAAACCCCATCACAGAGCACAAATAAAATCACAACAAACCGCAGGTGTGTGTGCACTGCAGAAGGCAGCAACGCAAACCACAGAAATGAAAAAGTGAGAACAAAGTCACACCCCTCGCTGACTGGGGGGGTTGAAGTGCCTCACACCCCCAGCCCTTCGCAGCCACAGCTACCTCTACTCCAGCTCTCTGCCCACACCCCCAACATCTTCCTCTGAAGCATCCCGATGCTTTTTTTGCAGACTGACCTCCCCTGGCTCTTGATGCAGGTTTGGTCCTGGGAGGAGATTTGTACAGGAGGAGTAGCCAGAGCAGAGCCAGCCTCCCTCCTGCTCCGTGGCTGTTGCACACAGAGCTCAGACTAAAGTCCCCAGGGAAGGCTTTGGTCATGGCCAGGTTACAGATGCTGACTTGGGAAGTGCCTTACTTGCAATGCTGCCGAGGAGAACCACTGCAAACGAGCAGAATGGCTTCTAGAGCCCCGTCCCTCTCAGCAACCTGGTCTTTCAGCTTTGCTATATGTGGATGGATGAAGATCTTTATTTGCCATGAGTTGATTCTCCCTCAAATAAGCCTCTTTGCTGCCAAGGTGAAGCTAATCATTACAGAGCCTTTGTGGGAGGAGCTGAGCTCCTCAACACACAGGTTGACCCATTCTCCTTCCTTTTCTACCCCAGCTGAAAGCTTCCAGCTCTTCCTGCCTGCTGTCCCTTGAGGTCCTGAACCATTTTTGGTTACCTGTGGTCCTCCTTTCTCCTCATTACCTGCAGTAGTTGCAAGGCTAGATCTTCCACTTGCCAAATGCTTGCTGGAACCAGTTTACCTGCTGTGTCCAGCTTGTTCTTGCTTTCCTAGTTATCTTTTATGACTGCTGTGGTCCAGCCTAAATTCCTCCTTTTTTTTTTTGCACACTTGGAGCCACCAGTGTGTGATGTTGTTCAGGATTACAGCAGAATCAGGTTTCTGCAGGAATCACAGGGCGTTAGGATGGCACGGGTCTGATGCAGCCCTCAAAAAGCTGAGTGTGACAGAGGGAGGGCCAGCCTGCCTCACTGCTGGGGATCTGCTCCTCTTAGAGCACGCCTTAGTTGGGAGAAAGGTGCAAATTGAGAAGCCCAGGCTGCATCCCCACCTCTCTAACTCCAGGTGTGCAAAAAAAAAAGGAGGAATTTAGGCTGGACCACAGCAGTTATAAAAGATCAATTTATTCAGCTCCAAAGCTTTGGGTAGATTTGGCTGCAGGGCTTCACTGAGACTCGGCTTTTAGCAGCAATATTCCAAGGGTTTTGCTGCCAGTCTATTCCCTTCTCCCCAGTGCCTTGGCTCCCTGCTCACATTTGTTGCCAGATCCATCATATATAATGCTCTCTTGCTTGTCTCTTTCAGAACATAGGCTATAATTAAATTTTTAAACCTGTCTTAATCGTGGGGGGTATTTTTCTTTTTTTCTTTTTTTTTTTTCTTTTTTTTTTTTTTTTTTTTTTTGGTCTTCCTGTTAAAAAGAACAGGGAATACCCAGATTTGATGGGAGGTTTTAATCTGGAAGGTGCAGTAGAGGCAGATGTCTCACATCGCTCAGCCTGGAGTGACCAGGGAGCCTGGAATGCCTTCACAGCATGCTGCAAAGGGCAACTTGATCTGTGGAGCCAACACGGTGTTAAGCCTGAGTCACCTGGCCAAGACACCTCACAGGTCCCCTGGTCCCCCTCCACAAGCCCCACAGCAGCTGCATCCAGCTCTGGGCTGTGTTTTCATACACAGAGACCACCTGGCGGGATTTGCTCGTGCTGCCTCTCCTCCCGCTACAGTTTTGTACCATCTCTGGGGTGGTTACAGCACAGGGAAAGTAAAGGAATGACTGAAGGTCATTTAACCTCCTTTCAGCGTGATTTTAGGAAGGGAATAGAGGGAGACAAGGAGAAGCCTAAATGATCAGCCCATTCTTTCCAAAGAAAGTGAATTCTTTTCAAAGAATTGCCTTGTGGAGCAGCGGGTACAACGTGAGGCTCTTTGCCCAAAGTACTGCTGGGTGGGCACGGAAAGAAAGTGCCAGCTTGAGAGAACTTCAATATCTGAGGTGAAAGAGGAGGAGGCAGCCTCAAGGGTGGTGGGAGGCTGAAAAGAGGCAAAAAGAGCCTGCTTCAGTCTCCATCCAGACTCAGGAGCAAGGAAGGAGAGTAGAAAACTCATGGAAGTTTCTATTCCGGTTACTTCAAGCAGCCACAGCAATACCTAAATCCTTATGTTGTTATATCCCCCATCTGTCGCTCCCTGTGGCCTCTTCAGGTTCAATTTGTTTAAATGGGAGGTGGATGGAGCTTTGTTTGCAGCACAAGTGTTTGCTGCAGAGCATCTTAGGCTGCCTTTGGGGCAATTTAGAGGATGAAATGTTTGCCTCCTGGTCGCTCACCGCCAGGAAATGGCTGATCCAGCACTAGTGGTTGCTGTCAAAAATCATGCCAATAAAAACAGAGGAGCAAAGTAAGTGGTTAAAGACAGAGAAAGGCCCAAGGAAGCAGCTGGATCTATCTGTCATGTGAACCTCCATCACTGCAGTGGGACTATGCAGGTGCCAGATGCAAAGCAAAGCCCCCTGGCCATAAAACACGGGGCTGCAGATGCGTTTTCCACCAGCTCCAAATGATCAGCCTGCTTCAGGTTTTCTTCCTGAATTAGCCTCTTCACAGGTAGCAGAAGGACATTTCTTTGGTCAGAAACCTGTAGCTCTAATTGGCTCAGTCCCTAATTCCTTTCTTTCCGGGCTTGCAGCAATCACAGCAGGTCTATCAAGTGTTTTCTGTGCTCTGAGGGACAAGGTGGGTGAAGGGTCTGGCTCTCAATTCTCCTGGCTTGTCATTTTTATCAGGTTGCATCCTCCCCCTTGGTCATTACAGGACAAAAAAAAGGCATTTTACTGTATTTTCTCAACCTTTACCTTGTCCATCATTCCACGAGCAGGATGCAGCCTGGGAAAGGGAGAGATAAACTGAGGGGGAAGGGTTGGTTCAGGCCATTAGAGCCTCTGCAGTGAGGAAAGAGATGGACGGTTCGGCTGCCTTCCAGGGGGTGTGAGAAGGTCAGGAAGAAGAAGGGGGCGGTGATGACAGGGCTGCGAGTCCAGGGAAAACAGAGCTGCAAAGTTTACACAGGGACCCACGGGGGAAGGCAGTGGGCAGCCGCCTGTTTTGCTTCTCTTTGTAGTGAGCTATGAAAGGGGCTGGGAGACACATCCAGGCACGGTGTGGACAGGGGAAGAGGAAGGTGGGCGGTGTGAGAAGGGCGGACAGGCCATCCCCGGGGGGATTTGGGGTCCAGCTGCCGCCAGATGCAAAACCTCGGCGTCGCTCCGCGGGCAGCCCCAAGCGGAGCCACAGAGAAATTCCCAACGCTTTGAAGGGGAAAAGACACAACGGAGCGTTCATTCAGCACGGGGATGATGGGTTAAAGCCTGCCTGCCTGCCAGGCTTTAGCCGGCGGTCGGTCCCCGCTGCCCCGCTCAGCCTGTGCCCGGCCCTGGCCAAGCACCCGCACCTTTGGGTCCCCCCCAGAGCCCCCCTGGGAGCTGAACGAGGTTTTTTCTTCCCTGGCTGCGGCCAGACCCCGCATCCCCGCCCGCAGCCCCGAGCCCGGAGCCCCCCGAGCGCTGCGGGGCCGCGCCGCGGAGCAGGAGCGCCTCCCGCAGGGATGCGCCGGGATTACAGCCCGCATCGAGGGGATGGGGGGGTAAAATCCCCAGCCCTAAAAACCCCCAAGCCTAAAATCCTCACCCCCCCAAACCTCCAGCCTCAAAACCCTCACCCCTAAAAATACCCAGCCCCAAAACCCC
>WBMY01001892.1:149045-162527 GCA_013397315.1 Donacobius atricapilla | reverse complement strand
CGCTGGGGCTGCAGGTAACGGGGCCGGGGCAGCGGCAGGAGCGGGCCCGAGCCATGCCCCGGCAGGGAGCGCCCGGCTCGGCCTCGGCCCCGGCCCCAGGGGCTGCAGCGGTGCCGCCCGCAGGAAAAGGGGGGGAAAAGATCCTACCTGCGGGTCCCAGCCGGCCTCTCCTCCGTCCCGCAGGTGTCTCCGGAGCAGGTGGTCCTGTCGCACAGCCCCCTGCAGCTCTTCAGCCAGTTCCACCAGAGGTATATGCTGGTGGCCGGGCAGGGGCCCCTGGAGGAGAACGCCTACGAGTATCCTTTGTGTGTCCTGCTGCGGCATCCCAGCTGGAGGCTGCTGCTCCTGCCCTGCCCCTGCCCCTGGCACGGGCTTGCCCAGCTTCTGAAGCACAAGGAGACACGAAGGTCGCTGGGCTTACCTTCTGGGGCAGCATTCTTATGGACAGGCTCAGGTGCTGCTGATCTCCCCCTTGGTCACTTCCCGGCTCCCCTCTTCCGTGTTTGGCTTCTCACGCTCCTGGCTGCTCCCGTGGCTGCTCTTCTCTTGGTGGGATGTGACCACAAGGACTCCATCAGCTTTAGGTGTCTCTGACTTTGGAAATAAACTTGTGCTCCTCCCATTTTTTCCCGGCAAAGCCCATTAGAGATCACTTCCAGCTGTCCCACGGATAAAGCTTTCCCCAGAATCTGACAACAGCTGAAGAAACCCAAATACGATGGGGCTTTGAGCAGTCTGGTCTAGTGGAAGGTGTCCCTGTCTGTCTGAAAGCCATGAGGTTATGCACTACCACCCTGCTTTGTTACTAGCACTTGCATTCCTTAATCCTACAAGTAACTTAAGGAAAAACTGCCGCTTAAAAAACCCCACCCAAATCAGTCTCCACAACGTTCCTTGATGGTCTGAACTAGCCTGGGGTTCAAGCACGTGGTCACCATAGAGGCCCTGAGGAGGGCATATCCCCTGTTAGACATGGTGGACCTGAGCCGGAGGCCGAAAGAACTGGTAATTCCCTGAGGTGTCGGCATAAGGGGTGGCCACAGGACACAGCAAAGGGATGGGGCAGCTGTGAGGTCCCTTAGCAGCAGCCTGGCACTGACACTGAGCAGCCAGCACCTCTGCTCTTCCCAGTGTTGGCTCCTGCAGGAAGGGCAGTGACTCTCCCCACCTTTCTCATGCTGCACCTGCCTTCCATGGCTGCTCCTTGCAGTGAGGGGTAACAGGGTTTGGTTCCCATCTCCAGCTCTGAGACAGGAGTACAAGATCTGTGAAATCCCATTTTGGGGTGAGGGGGGAAAATAATAATAATACAGGCTTTGTCCTGCCTTAGTATGGAACTGCCTTGGCAGGTTCAAAGGAAGCATTTTTAGTTTTGTTTAGTTAGAGTTTGCATTACTAATCCAGCCTTCCCTTTTTTCTGGCAGCCTCCTCCAAGCAGTGGCTTCCCCACTCTAGAAGGTAAGCAGTGGCCTGTGTTTGCACATGGGGAGCAGACAGAGCTCAGAGCGAGGCAGGCCAGCTGGGATGGGAGCTGATGGGGTGCTGTCAGCTCACTGCTGTCCATGGGCAGCAGACTCAGAGGGTACAGCCAGCTGGAAAAAGCTGGATAAAAAACCCAACTTTTCCCTGTGCCATGTGCCAGTATCTGGGACCAGTGGTGCACATGGTGCAGAGTGGAGCCCTGGCACCAGCCGCGTTCCAGTGGTAGCTGGACCTGCCAGGGCAGCCCAGCAGAGGAGGGCTTTTGTTATGCTCTGAGTTTCCAAACAGCTCTCAAAAACCTTGCAGGGGTGATTCTGTTTGGTGAGCCAGTGAGGTGGGAGACAAGCCTACAACTCATTACTGATGTACTCCTGAGCAATGGGAACCCCGGGGCAGAGCTGCAGGATGTACCATACCCTCATCTGCCCATCCTTGCCTGCAACATGGACCTCCTGTGGATGGCTGAAGCCAAGATGCCCAGGTGAAAAGCACGTGTGGTATTTGGTTTAACCTATTCCATGCTCCTCTCGTGCAGCTGATCGTTTTCTGCTGTGTTTTTTTAGCATTTGAATGTTTTAAGAGCTTGATTGTACGGTGTAATTAGCAGCAGAGACCTGAAAGCTGCATGAGAAATGAAAGACTAAAACTTGAGGGAGGAGCAAAAGCCAGACCACTGCCTGTGGAGGTGTGTGTGGACACCGTATCCAAAACAGGCAACAACAGAAGCAATGCTTGCTGCCTCAGTGGTGTTCAGGGGATGCTGATGACCTCCTTTCTGGGGCAGGTTTGGCCACGGCACTTTCCTTCTCTGCTTGGAAAGCATCTACAAGAAGGTGACGGGCAGGGAGCTGAAGTATGAGGCCTTGATTGGCAAGCCCAGCCCGGTCACCTACCGCTATGCCCAGTACTTGATCCAACAGCAGGCAGAGAAGCAGGGCTGGAAGGCTCCCATCCAACGCCTCTATGCAGTTGGGTAAGAGACCTTTTCCTGCTGCTTTCCTTAGGGAGTTGCATACTGACTGCTCTTTTTGTTGTTTTGCTTATTTGCTTGTTTTCTTTCTCCTCTGGATGTTTGTAAAGTTAACACCAAAATGCTGGTGGTATCTCTGGAGCCTGACATCCTGGCACAGAGGCTTGCTAGCTTTTTGTACCCTACACAGCAAAGCTGTGGAGGATGCAGGGTGCACATAGGGTGACTCCAAGACAAAATTAAGAGACCCCGATGTAGTACTGTTAGCTCAGTTTGGCCAAACACGTTGGGAATATAATCCAGTAATGGCTGAAACTGCTGTGGGTGCTTGGGATGTGCTGTCTGCCCTTTGAAAGGTGCACGTGTCCTGAGCAGGCCTCCCTGGTGGGTGGGCTCACTGACCTGCTCCAGCTACTCCTCTTGATGTTAGCAACTATGTCACACCCCTTCCTCCTTCAGTGCTGTCTTAATCTCAGTCCCCCAGAGCCAGAGAGAGATGCAGGGGCGTGTTTCTCATTTCTGTTTCACACTGTGACCTTTCCCAGGGATAACCCCATGTCTGACGTCTATGGGGCAAACCTCTACAACAACTACCTCAGGTCAGCTCGGCAGAACCAGGTCCAGGCTGGGCTGAAGAGGAGCCCACAGGCAGCCAGTCCCCAGGCTGAGGTTTCCCTGGAGCTGAGGGATGACTGCAACAATTCAGTGGAGAGCTGCGAGTCGATCCTGGTCTGCACTGGGGTCTACCGCCACAACGGCGACGCTCCCAGGAGAGCAGGGGCACAGACAGAGGAGGCAGTGTTCCACGGACATCGGGACTTCCGCTTCGACCCCAGCCTGCTGGAGGCATCCTACGTGGTGCAGGATGTGGATGATGCTGTGCAGCTTGCTTTTGGAAAAGAAAACTGGAGCTAGGGGTTAAGACGGGTGTGCCTAAAAGATCTGCTGTAAGCGGTTTTATGTGCTGGAAAGGGGAGAGGGGGAGAATGGGGAGGGACCTGGGGTGAATTTCTAATCTAGCTAATGTCAAGGAAAATTCCCTGTTGCAGCACTGAAAGCCCCTTAATTTTATTGATACTCATCTGCCATGCTGGCAGCTGCTGACAGACTTCAGCTGTGAATGTACATTGCTGCCAGCCATAATTGAGCCGTAATGGAAACAGGGTATAAGGAGCAGGCTTGTCCCAGCAATCCCAGTTTTGTTCAGCTCTCACAGCTCATTCTTTTTCCACACTTTGTGTGCAAAGATCAGGGGAGCCCACCTCCTCTTTGTGAGGTGTTGGAGGGCAAAGCTCTTCCCCACACAAGAAGCCACCATCAGCCATTTGTACAATGTGCTGTTTGTCCAGGCTGTGACTCCAGCACACAGAAGCTGGGCTGTGGTGGCACCACGCCAAGAGAAGGCTTTAAGTCTGAACATTCTCCTCATGAAGAGTAAGTGCCTACAGACTTCAACAAATTCTCTTTGCCTGGGGATTTGCCACTGCATCACTGTCAGTCTGAAACAAAGTTCTGTTTTGCAGTCATCTGGCAGCTGTGGAGAGGCAGGGCCCCTCAAAGGAAGCTGCAGTAGCCAGAGCAACTTGCTGCAGGGCTGAGGTGAAAGTTATATTGTTCCCTCCTCCCTGTTTAGCATTCTGGGAACACCCCTGCCTTTTCACATCCCACCAGGGAGCCAGCAGCCTGCTCTCAGTAGCAGAGGAAACCACCACAGAGTTTGAATTGGCAGAGTTGTCTTTGCCCAGAGCTCAGTGCTGCAGCAAGAGGCTCTTTTGGCACCCACTCCGATCCCAACTGTTGCAAGGAACATCCACCTGCTCCAGCTGGCACAGCTTCCAAGAGGGGCCCTTCTTTGGAACAAGGGCCAAACAAAAAGAGTCAGTGTCCACCTTTGCTCCTTCCTTGCATGCAAGGATTCAAAGAGAAGGTCATCACGCCAGGATGGTAGCAGAGCCCCAGATCCCCAGGCTTGGTCTTTTAGAATACCAATGTCTGTGTCTTCCAGTTCTTTTGTTCCTCTCATCCCTCACGGGGTTTGCAGCTCAGGGATACCCCATACAGTCTGACCTCTGCTCCCTCCTCTTTCTTTAAGGTGCAGGTAGAGCCCCTGTAACATGAATTAGCAGCTAGGACTTGCCTGCCCAGGAACATTTCCCTAACAGCATGTACCTTCTATTGCCTCTGTTCTCCTAGCTCAGGCCACCCAGAGAAAGATAAGACTTGTGTCTCCATAGACATTCCAAAGAAAATAAGCAAGGTTTGCATGAGGAATTAATGTGAAAGATTGGAGTTAGCGAGGAGTGTCTTAATTCCAGAGGAGTGCTGTGATTTTAGAAGCACAAACCAGCCTGTGTGTTATGATGAAAAGCCTTGGAGCCAACACAACTGAGTTGGTTTTGCTAATTACAGTCAGCTCACACCAGACTGAAGTATCAGAAACAGGTCTGCTCTGCCTCTTCTTTCCTCCTTCCAGCTTCACACAGCTCCATACACAGGGTGCAAACAAGATGTTCTGCACAGAAGTTTGAGTTCTTAATTCAAATCTCAGCATCCATGTGCCGTGAAATTCTGCTCCAGCAGCTCTCCATCCTCTCAGTCCTGATGTATCTTCCTAGGAAGGTCACTGCAGCATAGGCTCCGTTCTCAGGTTGTGCCAGGCTCTGTGTGTGAAGCAGACCCGGTGCTCTTTCGGCTACCCAGGCCAAAGAGTTCCTTCTCTGTTTCTCTAGCCTTTACTTCATGAATAGGAGCAGAAAAATACCTCTTTGCATGTGTTTCCCTCCTGTGAAATCCACTGTGGAAAGCAGTTTCTTCCTCTCTTACCACTGCTTGGGATTCTTCTTCTTTGTCTCATCGGGACAAGAATTGCTTGGCTGCTTCCAAAAGCAGCTGTAATGGGAGGAACACAGATCTGAATCCTTTCACTGGAGAGGGAAGGAAACCACCATTTCATCTTGTTGCACAGGGTAAGGGCTTGTCTCCAGTTCCGAGAAGAGCAGGCACAGGGAAGGACTTGGGGTACAGCACAGGGAATGTCCTTTGGCTGCAGCACCTCTCCAGTCACAGCTGTGCTGTGCACCCAGCGTGCAAGGCCTGACACTGGAGCCCAAAACCCCCTTTTTTCACAGCTCCAGTGTCCCCCAGCCTTGCTTTTCAGAGGTGCCATCCACTGCAGAAAGAGGAGCACTCCCTTTGCTGGCAGTGCTTGCTGACTTTAGAATTCCTTGGAATGATCCTCACAGACCTCAGGGAGCTGCCTGCTGGCAGGAAAAACGAACCACCCCATCGGCGTAGTGGATGCTGAGTGCAGGAACGCCGAGATCTGTCCACCTGCAGCCAGCCTTTGGCAGAGCTCTGTCTTGTTCCTTGTTAAAAATGTGGTGGTGCCAGCTGCTCAGAGAAAAGGTGCTGCTGAGCCACTGTGCCCTCAGGGCTGTGGCACCTCTTCCAAGGAAGGAAGGAATGAAGGAAGGAAGAGGTTTGCATTTGCACAGAGAGGGAGCCAGGCATCTCCATCTTTGGAGCAGCAGTGGAGGTGAGCTGCCTGATGTGAATCTGCTTCAGATGCCAAATCTGCTTTTAGCTCTCTGGATTTGATTTTTTTTTCCCCACCAGTGTTCTGTGAGTCTTAAAAATGCGTAGGAGTGACTTCAGTGATAGGGAATTAAAAAAAAAAATGCTTTGCTTGCGAGTTGAAATTGAACAGAAGGGAGGAGAGGGAATCTAGAAATATCTTGTACCCTTTCCCTAATTCATACCAAGTAAGGTTGCATAAAAAACCCTCTGTTTAGTTGCCATCTGCGCTAGTTAGCCAGATGGGCTGCCCTTGGTCTGCGCACTACAAAGACCTTTCCCCTCTTGCCCTTCTCAGCTCCTTGGAACTGCACTTTGTCCAAGCCCCTGCCTGGGAATTGCGTGGAGCCACTGGATGGCGTAGGAAATCTGGCTTCTCCAGCTGCTGTTGGACACTGGCTTGATCCTGAAAGGTTTCTATTAATGAAATTGCTTGGCAGGTGTCCTCTGTTCCATGAGTTGTGCTAGAGAGCTGTACGGGCTTGCAGCTTATCTCCAGTTCATTCATGGACATCTGTTATTGCCAGAATTCAGTGAAATCCTTTTTCCTTGGAACTGCTGCTTCCTGGAATTGGCTTCCAGCGTGGCTGGAATGAAACTCTTCCTGTGTCTCATGTATTGCTCAGAAGTGGTGTCTCTGAAGCAGTATTTCTGTCCTTTGGAGCAGTCATCCTTCTGTGCAGATTATGGGACCAAGCAGGAGAGGGGACTTCACTGCTGATCCAATACCTTAAACATTTACATGGTGCAGTGCCCTGTACAACAAACAGGGCGAAGACCTGGTCCTAACAACTCCACCTCCCAAAGATGAACAGCTTTTAGTCAAGCCAGAAGGGAGCTTGCAGCTGAGAGCAGCAGGAAGGAACCAAGGGATGGAGCTTGGTTTGGATCTGAAGCTAAGAGCTTTTTTGGCCTGCAGTAACATGGTGGCCGGAGAAGTCAATTCCTTTATTCCTTTATTCAGGACACATGCAACTACCAACCTGGCATTCAGGGCACCAAATAACACTGTCCCTTCCCTCCAGTCCTAACCCTGCCACGTCTTTCTCCCTCCAATAAATGATAATGTTTCAGATTGTGTCATGTGCACTGTGGAAGAGTGATTTATATATCATTCAGAGAAATCATAAACTGTGATTATTTTAGATTTCCTATGAATTTCAGTGCAGAGTTGCTACTTCATTCAGGCATATATGTAAAATAATAAAGTCATGCTTTCTTTGAAATAAATTATAACTTCCCATGTGTACATATAATGGCTGTTTTCCCGCTCTCTTTCACATCTTTGCCCTAGAAGATTATTAGAGCAAATTCTGTCTGCTTTTTTTTTAGGTCTCTATTCTTCAAGCTATTATCAGATTTTCTTGAGGGAACCACCCTGAAAAATACCCCTTCAGCAATTAACTGGCAAATTTTCAGACTAGAACCAAAAGCTTCCCCTTATTTCAACAGAAAATTAAAGATCCTGCTGGGTGAAACCATCATCTTTAATAATGTAGAAACAGCCAATTCACTCGCATTGTTCCTTTATTTTATCAGGAAGTTTCCTATCTACAAAGTTCACAGCTCACAGGAGGCACATTAGACAGCAAAACAAGTGTGATGCAGAGTCCTGAGAACTTGATGTTGAAAGCAACAATCAGTAAAAGCAATTTTGGAGGGACTGGACAAGGATTCCCATCCTCAGCAGAGAGTGCAATTGAGTTATATTCTGCATCCTGGAGAAGTGACCTGCAGCCCTGACCTCCAAAAAATAATGATAAAAAGGGTTCATCAGCCTCCTCCTTTTATCCAGTGCCCTGGTAGTTGGAGCACTCACCCAAGATGGAGATCAAGGTTTAGTTAAGCACGCAGAGATCACAACCTGAAACTCCCAGGTGCACGTTTTTAATTTTACGTGCTTTTAATTTATTGTCAGAGCACAAGGGCAGCTTAGGGTTAAGGTGTCCCTTGTGGGACAGCCTGAGCTGGAAGTCAGAGTCCCATAGAAATCCTTTCCCAGGCTAAGGTGCAGAAGTGAAACACTGGTGTTGTGAAACACTGGAGAAGGACCAACTTAAAGAAAGGGACTGAGAGCCCTAGAGGAGTTTGCTCCCAGGGCAATGCTGTGAGAAATGCCTGCCAGGATAACCCTTGGCAAGTGCCTGGGCCCTGCTGCCCTGGTACCTTTGGGGGCCTGCCCAAACCCTTCCACTGCCAGGCTTTCCTAACCCCAGTTAGAAAAGCACAAATCTTTATGGTTTGTTTTTTACTGATGCAGTCAATTTGAGGAACACTGTGCACTTAGAGACCTTCACAGATCCAGTCTGCAACAGTTTAAAACCCCACACCAGTGAGGCAGCTCCGTGTTCTCTAGGAACCAAACCTCCTGCAAGAAAACACTTATTTCACTGTAATAAACCGACCTTTCCTTTTCAGTCATTTAAACTACAAAGAACTTTCTCCTCAAGGTCAGATCAAGAGATGCTCTATGCTAAGACTGAGTAACTACAAAATACCAAGAGCAAACCCCAATTCCACTCTCCAAGCCCCTACCCTGCTACAAGCATGAGAAGAAATGTCTTGGCATTTCCTACTGGTATTGAAAGCTCTTTGAACCAAATGTAATTACAAGCAATAGACTGTTAACACTTCTGTATCCTTTTGAAGAGGATCTGCATTCCCCGAACCATAACACAGGATCAGCAGTTTAGTTACAAAGGCTGTGTTCAGAAGCCAAGGCATCGCTGAATTTTGGCACTGGCCAGGTGAAACTTTTCTACACTTATCGGAACTTCAGCCCTGACCATTTGAATGGGTTAGATCAGGGCAGCACAAAGCATGTGTCAGAGAATCCCAGAAGCTCCCTTACCCACACAAAAGGCATTTTAAGTATGGTTAGAGCAGATTATGCTCGAACTCCCTGAGATCAGCTTTGCCTCCTTCCCTCCCACTGCTGCCAGTTCCTGACAGCTTACTGCAGGGTATAATTAGGTATCTAGTTTCTGGTCTTTCAGGCATATATCTGCCTCTTTTTCTTTTTCTTTTTTTTTATTTTTTTTTTCTTTTTTTTTTCCCCTTCCCCCAAGAAATTGAGTCATTATTTTGTTTCCTCCCAAGTTCAGCCCTCAAGAAAGTTTTGCCTCCCCCCAGCAGGGGTATTTCTGAGGGCACACTTGTTTCCACTTGTAGGGTAAACCGAAAGTGGTAGCATTTTAGATATTCGCTATGACTACTGCCCAAAACTTTGTTGTCTGCTGTTTGCCTTTAAAGATATGTATATACACACATCTCTATGCATACACATCAATACATAAAAAAGCCAAAAACACAGCTTGGGAGCTGCTGAGGAGTAGAAGCTATTTATAGTTTAGCTTTTTAATGTTTTAACAGGAATGGTTAAGCACTAACACATCCAAGCACGGCACATTGCATTAAATAACTGGATCACATGGGGAGCATTGGCTTGTCATATCTCATCCTACAGTGTGCTACAAAAAGCTCTTCAGTGCTTTCTTGAGTAGAAGTCATTTCTCCCCTCATTCCCATTTTAAAGCAGAGGCATGATTTCTGCTTCCTTTCCTACAAGTAAGCTCCTTTCTAATCCTCACCTCTTTGTTTGGGTTGTGTTTGCTCTGCTGGAGCCCATGCTCAGCCCAAGGAAGGCCTTGAGCTTCCCCCCTCCTTCCTGGTGTTCCCCCCTTCCTTGTCACAGCTCCCCTTGCCATGCAACCACAGCTCCTCCCTGCTCCTGCCCACCTACCTCGGATGCAGGAACCTTCACAGCCCCAGCAGGTATCCTGAGGTGTCTGGAGAGCCATTTCCAGCACCGTGCCCTTGCCCTGCTGGCACAGCCTGAGCCCAGCAGGTATCCTGAGGTGTCTGGAGAGCCATTTCCAGCACCGTGCCCTTGCCCTGCTGGCACAGCCTGAGCCCAGCAGGTATCCTGAGGTGTCTGGAGAGCCATTTCCAGCACCGTGCCCTTGCCCTGCTGGCACAGCCTGAGCCCAGCAGGCCCCCTGAGCTCCCAGCTGCCCCAATTCCCTGTGCCCAGCTGCCCACATCACCTGGTGGCAGGGGCAGAGCCCGTTTCCCAGGGCTGCACACCAGCTGTGGGACAGCTCACCCCTCCCAAAGCCCAGGGATCCCCTCCCAGTTCCCTCTACCCCAGCAGGTGGGACCCCAGACAGCCACCCAAAGCTTTGGGGAATGAGGCTTCTTTGTGAAATGGGTGCCTGGATCAAAAGCAGAGATGTGAGAGCCTGAGGCAGGCTGCCAGGGCAGCTAAGTGAGCATGTCCAGCCTATGGCACAGAGGGAATTGCACTGCTCAGGAGATCCAGAGCATGAAAGCTGTCACTGTCTGCTGCCCAGGTAGGGCAGGAGCAGCCCTCTCTGCATGAGGGCTGTTGCCCTGAGCAGCCCAGATGGATGCTTGGCTTTCACTCCACATCCTCCTGTGTGGAAAAACTCCCCTTGCAGCAGAGTGTGGCAAGACCAAGGCCAGTTTAGCTAATGCGGAGGGCTGAGCACACACACATCACGCCAGTGACACAAGTATTGGCTTACCCTGAGAAGAGAGAGGTGAAGGCACCCACCCAGCTTGGATAAAAGCCAGGATCCAGAACATAAGAATGTGGTTTTTACCCTCTACCACACAGACTTACACTAACCCAGCCTTTCAGTGGAAACCAAATTAGGAGGCCCAGGTGCTGTCAGTCACACCACTCTGAGCTGTCCTGAGCTCCCAACACCTGCCAAGGAACATGAAACAGCACCACAGAGAGCAAACATCCTCCGTGGCCGTGCCCTCCAGCCTCCCTGTCAGAGACCATCCACAGAGCCTTCAGTGCAGTGTTTGTGGGGTGGTACAAAAATTGCAGTCCAAGCAATTGTTTGGCCGTGGATTTTTCTTCGCCAGCAAAGTCGGTCAAAGAGAGAAAGCCTTGCCCAGCAGAGCCCAGGCACTCATCCCTGACATCCCACACAGCCCTAGAGGCTGCAGAGCAAAGCCAACACGACAGGAATGCATCTGGCAGGGAAGGGAGGTCACTGCTCTCTCTCTCTTCTTGCATCTTGAATGACCTCAGCCCAAGCTGCTCCTCTGAGAGCTCACTCTGCTGCATTGCCTCAGGCACACAGAACCCTGCCACTTTTCCCGTGGTGGGTGGCTGTGGGCCCCCACAGTGCAGAGGGAATGATGTTCCCTCTGGTGCTGCAGCAACCTGGCAGCACCTTCGAGGCACTGATGTGGGATGTGGGTCATGGGGAGCAGCCCTGGGGAAGGCAGAGGGGGTGCCAGAAGTGTTGGTGCCTTGGGAAGGCTGACCTGGAACAGAGACTGGACAGAGCTGGAGAATAAAGAAGGGATTTATTGAAAGGCCTTTAGGGTGCACCTTGGGCAGGCCATGGCCTGACCAGGGCTACACCCAAGGTGGACCCAAAATGGTCACAAAATGGACAAACGGTCACGAGGTCTCACACTTTTAGAAGTTTTGGTCCACTTGCATATTGGGGTTTAATTGTCCAATTCCAGCTGCAGGCTGTGAGGTCCCATCCTTCTTGTTCCTCCCTCCAGCCCAGCCTTGTTTGTGCTTTTGGGCTGAAAGTTGTCCTTGGTGTGCAGCAGGAGAAGGATTTGTTTTGTGTCCCTGCCCTGTGCAGAGCTGAGTGACGCTGAGTGTGAGCTCAGAGCTGCACCCCTGGGCGGCACAGAACCTGAAATAGATGAAAGCTGAAATTTAAGGCATCAGTGTGGTGCCTGGGCCAAGCACCTTGACAGAGGCCCATGAGCTGCCTGGGCTGGATGCAGGCAGCGCTGTACAGGGCTGCTGGGAGCCTGCTCCGAGAGGTCTTCAGCCTCTTCAGGCTGTCATGCAGTCACCTGCTGGAAAAGAAATGGCAGCAGCCCTCTTCGGAGGGCTAAACTCGGCGACTTATTCAAACTAATTGTTTTTATTAGCTAATGGAAAGGTGGAGTTAGCGAGAAAGCCCTCAGCAGGGAAGCACACGGCGTGTTCAGCCTCCCCTGCTGCTGGGGACCACGACAAGGTGACTGAGAGGAAGGCAGTGGCACAGGTAGAGCGAGGTTGAATCTTGGCAAGTGTATCCCAGCACTGCAAGCACAATGTGAGTGCAGCAGAAAATAGATGTGTCCCCCCTCCGAGCTGCAGCCCAGCCAAGCAGGCTGTGGCAGCAGGGACGCAGCAGCACGGATGCAGAAGGGTAGCAACCTGTGTGGGGGGACCACGGGAACTCCTGCTTGTTGCTATCCCTGCAGGTGGTACCACTTCAGTCCTGAGCTGCCCAAATAACCATATTAAAGCTTGCACGGCCCACAGTTACCTTCTCTTTTCCTCTCTGTTCTGACCACGCTTTTAGAAAATTAATTTATCTGTTCCCCCTCACTTCAGCCTCCACTGACAGCAATGCTTTTGCTGTGACTCTTCCTCTTCACCTGCTTTTCCTCCCAATTGTTGCTGTGTGCCCGAGGAAATCTTTGTGTCAGTCCACCCCAAGTTCTCCCTTTCCCTTGCTCAGTTCTCTCTTTGCTTCAAGTTTAAGCATGAATTCTCCCTGTACCCCAGGCTGATTTCTCCTTGTTGCCAAGAGCAGCCAGGGACACTGGCTGGAGCAGGGCTCCTCACCACATACTAGATGGCTGTCACTGCTGTCCTGGATGTCCTTTCCCATTTGCTTTGTCCTTTCCCATGAGCAGCCTTTGCTCAGCGCCACGTGTTGATTTAGCAACGTGCTCAGAACACGAAGCTATTTTGGATCTTTATGGCCAAGTGTAGTTCACGCAGACATTGGTGGAGACGCTTTATGTGATGTGCTTCACATCACTGTCAGGCAGCACCTGGCTCATGGCTGGTGGGCACAGGTACAGATGCGGGATTGGTGATGCTGAGCACCAAGGCACTTCGGAGCGTGATGTGCCAAGCCATTAGTGCTGGCGATGAGCAGATCCAGCCAGCGATTAAGCTCAATTCGAGGCCATTAGCAGTGGGTCAATAAAGGTCCCGATTGTTGCTTTCAGCTGAAGCAGGAACTCTACAGCTACTCATACCCATCTAAAGGCTCAGCCCCATCATGGCAAGCTGGGCAGGCCCCGCACCACGTGGCTTGGCTCAGCCCAGAAAATCGGTGGGGTAAAAGACCCTCGCTTTGATGAACAAACACACCACACCACACGCAGGGGCAGAGGAAGGTCCAGCAGCAGAGAGGAGCCACAACCGAGTTCCTCACTGTCGGCTCTGCGCCAGCCCACCTGCTCTTTGTCTCGGCCAGCCGGGAGAGCTCAGGGGAGGCTGAAGCTCGTCCCGCGCTACGGAGCGGGTGCCGGGGCACATCCGCGGGGTCCCGCGGGGCAGGAGGCAGGAGCAAGGGGCGCATCCCGGGGGACGGGGCGGGGGCTCCTTCCTCGCCGTCCGCGCAGCCTCTCCCCCATCCCCATCCCCATCCCACCCCCCCTGCTCC
>WBMY01001892.1:123066-148252 GCA_013397315.1 Donacobius atricapilla | reverse complement strand
CTGGTGCTGCACCCCGGGCGGCCGGCGCCGCTGCCCGCCCCGCTGCGCTACCTGCTGATCGCCGTCTATTTCCTGTGCCTGGCCTCGCCGGTGCTGTGGCTGTACGAGCTGAGCGCCGCCCGCCCGCCCGGCGCCGCCCGCCTGGCGCACGGGCTCTCCGACGTGGACGTGGGGCCCCACGGGTATGTGAACGCCCTGGCGGTCACCGCGCAGGGATGAGCCCTCCCCGCGGCTCCCGCAGCCTCCCGGCGCGCTGCTCCCGGCAGAGTCTGTGTGTCTCTGCGTTCTGCTCAGGTTCCCCTCCGCCGCGGCCCAGCAGGGCAAGGGGACGTGGGCTTCCCTGGGAGATTCCCGCTCCCCTCCGCCCTTCCTCACGGACACATCCAGCAGCGGAAGCTCCGCACCGGCCCGGCTACCCGCGGGAGCCTGCGGGTGATGCTTGTGCCCAGAACACGCGCCTGTCCTTCGTGACGAGGCTTCTTGGAGCGCTCCTGCCTCGGGAGGGTCCCGCTCTTCCCCTCCCTCCCAAGACATTGTGTTGCTTTGTTAACCATAAAGGTGCAGTTTTTCCTTTTCATCCTCAACAGGGACCGGTGCATTTTGCCCCCTCCTTTAAGAACTCCTGCTGACCGCAATGATGAGATGCAAGAGGGGCCTGACCAGCAGATGTTGCCTCCAGGTGCGGGAAGGACAGAGGGAAGCACGCCTTGGTTCCCCGGGTCTTGCAAAGCTGCTGCCTGTGTTTCCCAGGCCTTTGTGTCCCAGCTAAGGAACTCCGGAAGCTCGCTGGCCACTCGGCCACTTCAAGCCCATGAGCCACCTTCTCCTAGCCAAATGTCTACCTCTGTGCTTCAGCCTTTTGCATCTTACATTGACTTCACGTGCTAAAAAAACCACCAATCCAGCATGGACATTAACCAGGGCTCAGGCCCCATTTCATAACCACCAAGACGTTTATTTCTGGTGAGAACAGGGTTTACAGCAGCCTGCTGCTGGCATCCCCACGTGCTGGGGGCTCTCATTTCTCTGTGAATATGCATGTTTACGGGATCAGCGTTGGTTTTCTTTGACACGGAGCGTAGGGTCTTCCTTTACCCAGCCAGAAAGGCTGGAAAATTTCCTCCAGCCCCCTTTCCATGCCTGCTTGAGAGAGCAGAGACGGGGCTAAGGCTGCAAATCTCCTAGAGCAGGGCAGAGGACGCTGGCACTGCCCGGGGTGGGCTCCACGCTCAGTGAACCTCACTTTTCAGCACAGAAAGCAAAGTGCTGCAGGAGCCCTCGAGGCAGAGGGCCTCTCGAGCTTGGTGAAAGCCCATTTATCAGCATCCTGTCCTCTGTGTGCATGTGGTTTAGGGTAGGTGGGGAAAAACTGTCAGTAACCTCTCACAGGAGCACGGTTTTCTTTGGTTTTTAAGCTCCGTGAATGTTTGGGTGGGGTTAAGGCCTGCTCTCCTGCCTGGCTGCCGCTGCTCCTGCAACCAGCCCCATGGAAGCAGGAGCACACAGGCCACGTCCTGAGGAAGGACTTTGCCCCTCCCAGGCTTGTATTTTGTTATCTGGGCAAGGCTGCAATAATTGTGAAAAACAACAGTTTCCTAGTTTCCTTTTGCAAGTTTGTTTTTTTTTTTTTTGGTTGTTTTTTCTCCAAGCTGTCCTGATGGGAAGGGGAAGTAAAGCACAACCAGCTGCTTACCCAGAGCAGGACTGCAGGTGCAGCCCAGACTTCTTCCGCACACTCATTCATTCTTTCCTTCGGGGCTTGGGCTTCAGAGCCTCTGTCCCACCTTCCTTTTCACAGAGTGGGATCAACCGCCTGCTCCGGTGGACTGCTACAACAAAATGTTTACAGTCTGGTAACTTCCAGCTCCCAGAAGCAGAAGTGGGGCTGCCCTGGGGCTCTTCTCCGCCAGCTCTCGGTGGCTGATGGGTTTTGAGGGGCTGGAAAAGCCCCCGGAGAAGATTGGGTCCATAGTGCTGTTCTGTTCAGAAGGGCAGCTAGGATGGGGGACTGGCTGCTCTCCTCACACCAAACGGAGAGTTGGCAAAAGCTAGGCTTAACTTTCCCAGCAGTGCTTTATTTTTAAACCTGAGCCCTTACTTGGGCAGTTGTGTGAATTTTGGCCAGTGGCCTTTCTCTTCAGTAACTTCTTCTTGTCTGGACAATCTTGGTGCTGTGAGTGACTGTGATTGTAAAGCTTGGTACTGTGAACTTTTCCTATGTGATGTGAAATGTGTCGAGGGGATGCTAAGTTCCTGGCCAAAGGAGGTGTAATTACAAGTATATTGCGCTTGTACGGATATTTGGTTCCTTGCACCTTCCTTTTTCAGCATTAAATAGGTAGTAGAAGCTCAGAAATAATTATTCAAGAGAGAATTAAGTGATACCTGAACCTAGGACTACTCCATTCTTCAGTCAAACAGCTGAAGGGAAGAAAAAAAAATCCCCAACCAACCAACTTTGCCAAAAACAAACTGAAGGAAATAAAAAAAGCTTTTCATCGCCATGTTTGGCTGCTCCTAGGGCCAAGTTCCCAATAGCACCGAAGTGCTAATCCCTAATACACCGAGCATAGCTGAGACATCAAAAGAATCACAGCACAATTATTAACACGTCTTACTTCAGTACCCCTTCCTAGCCCATAACAAAGTTGCTGTTTCAACAGTGAGTGCCTTTTTCCAGTTCGGAGGTTCTTGAGAAAAATGGCATCTTTGAGATTTATCTGGCCGTGGCAGATTTAACCCATTGGCGGTGAACTCACAGGTCTGATTTTTCCGTGGATGAAAAGGTTGCCCGGGACAGATGACCCTGCAAAATGACACTTGTGTTGCATAGAATTCCTTTGTAGACAAAGTGGTTCTTTGTGGTGCCATGGTTTCTAGGTTGGTAGGAAATGTGTAAAAGCTCGTGTAGTTTGCTATACAGAAGCCCCCTTGCAACTAAAAGGGCAGCTCTGCTGCTCCTGCAATTCCTCACGATGAAAAAACATTTAAAGATCTCCAATGTCTCGTTTATAAACCTGCTCCTCCTTTTGAATTCCCTCCTCTTTAGTAATTGAGCTCTTGCTTCCACTTAAACCTTTTTTCCGTTTGCAGAAGAGAGATGGTGGCACCATAAAAGTGCAAACAATACCTCTCCTGATGCACCTTGCACAACTCCTGTACAATGTGCCAACATTAAATTACTGGTCCAGGTCAGTAACACTTTGCTGAACGAATTTGTGCCATACTAAGACACAGGTCCCTTGGGATTCTGTTACACAACTCAGCTATTTAGCATTTTATTGCGCTTTGTTTGCTATCCTGACAAAAGAGATGATGACTACTCCCAGGAGGGGAAATGGAAGTGAGAGATAAGGCCTGTGGCTGATGGACACTTGGCATCCCCCGGCATTAATCAGAACTTGTATTTTTTAAAAGCAAGATTGTTAAAATAAAATTAGAAACTTGTGACTGATTTTGCCCCTTTTTTCCCTCTCCTTTGATTCTTGCTGGGCTATTCAATTTTGTGTTGAATAGGGAGCAACAGATGCGTTCAAGCTACTGGATTGCTAAAACAGTGTCTGGATTTTCCCCTCAAACAAACTTTTCGTAAGTGAAAGCAAATTCTAGGAGCTGTAACACCAAGGGAGTTATTTGAGAAGGGAATGACTAAGGCAAGGAAATTCAGATGACACTTCTGAGCTTCCTATTTAAGAGATTTATAGGAATTTATACCACTTGAAAAAGACTCATGGGGAAAAAAAAATCAGATTTACATGTTAATTGCTGTAAGATAAAAGAAACTTTTCGAAGTGGGATCATCAAGATGGCAATTACTGACATAATGTGGGAAATGGGGTCTCACTGGAGAAGCACTGAGAGCACAGCTGCCTCTTGCTGAGCTCCTGTTGGGTTACTGGATTCCTGCAGGAGCAGGGAGGCTCCCAGCCCTCAGTCTGGATCTCTGCAGGGACTGTCCTTTTGTTATCAAGCTGTCCTAGGAGTCCTGCATGGAAATGACAGAGAGTTCCTTTACCACCCCTTCTGAAGGGATGTGCACTTCCCATGGCTGCAGGCCCTCAGCTCTGTCCAGCTCGTCTCCACACTGTGATTTGCAGGAATATTTGGACATTTGGGAGCCAGTTCAGTTCTGGCTCAGTTTTGCCTCAGATTTCTATAACCAATACCAAGAACTTAACAGCAGTCAGCATAAGGAGTTAGGCAGAATTGAGGACACAGAAGTGCTTAAGTAAATATATCCAAAAAGTATTCTTGGGTTTTAATTTAAGGAAGAAATCCCACAGGTTAGACACAAAAATTACAAAATACACACAACACAAAATAAATCGCAAGTCAGAAGAAAAGATTCTTTGCAAGGCATTAGATTTTAAAAAAGCTGAGATAGAAGATTTTTTGACAAGTAAACTTAGATGGACGGGAAGACGACAAAGGAGAAAGGCCTGGATGTATTTCCATCTCACGGGTTGTTAATCCAGTGGGCTGCAGGAACAGTGGTAAGAGACAGGGTAAATGCCAGCCTCACCATCACTGCTCCTGGAAGATGAATCCCTTACGTCTGTTCAGTATTTCACTGTGCTTGAGCTTAAACCCACACAAGAACATCTTACAGTCGTTCTTGCCCAGCCTCCCTTAGCTCAGATATAATTTCCACTCTTAAAACAGCATCTGCTGAGGCTCTGCTTTTTTCTCCTCCAAAATAGCCTTTCATTTCCTTGTGTGCCACTATCTATATCCTCAGTTCACATCCTTCTGGTGCTAAGATATCCAAAAGCAAACAGCACAGTGCAGCAGTGTGTCACAGAACACACCAGATTCCCCCGATTCTGTATTCAGCCCCACATTTCCTAAAACTTTAAAATAAAACCCAATTCCATTTTTTTGGTCTCCTCTTCCCCCTCCCTGCTGTTGCTGGTTTTTGAGCACATACCTCCCAGTAGAAAGGCAGGAAGAGTTATGGAGGCTCTCACTGAAAACGTTTATCCCATTTATTCTCAGCTACTCCACTTGATTTCTGAATGACCATGGAAATGCAGCTGCAAATGAATGATGAATGAGGAAAAAAAAATCTCCAGGCACATTTAACCAGGTAGAGACAGCCCTAATCTAGCTGTAATTTAAGGCACACATCTTTAATACAGTATTTACAAGGCAATGTTAAAAATGTGCACTAAAATGCCAATGCAAATGTTACCATGTTATCTAAACCTCTTTTCTAAATCATGGCTGTGATTTTTATCCAGTGCAATATAATCAGCACAGCTGGAGGGCATTTTGAAGGCACGAGTGGAGGAGCCACAGCAATTTTTCTGCCATCCATCAGTGAGAATTCAATGTAATGCTTTTCCCCAAGGAACAGAACCACTGCCTGCTCTTTCACAGGGGTGCCCAATATTCGTGGCTTCTCTCCACAGAGATTGGAAGCAACATTCCACGTCTGCTGGGCAGGGCTGCTTGCCAGCAGCACACAGGGAGATCCCAGCACGAAGCCATTTACAAGACAAGGATAATGCTGGAAATGCAGTCTCAGCACTGCTCTGCATGGGACCACCTTCCAGCCCTGTGTTTCAGACAGAGCAGGTCCCAGGCAGAGCCTAACAGTCCTCCAAAGATTGGTCAGTGTCCATCACCTCTGCTGGATAGCTCCAGCTAGAGCTCCTCTGCATGTCCTGGAGAAGCAGCTGCTTCTGGAGGCTCTTTAGACTGTTCAAGACCTCTGGAGAGAGTTCGTGGAAGCCCACCTGTTGTTCCTGATCCTCCTCCTCTTCCTCCTCCTCCTCTAGAAGGTCCTCAGGAGGCAGAGGGGAGCACCTGGAGATGTAGCCCTGGTCTGACTGCACTGACTGTCTTTGGTCTTTGCACTGGTCATCGAAGATCAGCTGGTGCTGCTTGTCAGCCTCCCCCTGGCAGGGATCGGGCTCGGAGGGAATGACACTCTGCTGGTAGAGAGGGTACATGAGTCCATTCAGATGCTCACTCAGGTCATCTGAGAAGTTTGCAGGACTCTGCTCAGCTACTGAAACTTCAGAGCCATCATGGAGGATGACATTTTTCCTCATTGGAAAGCTCATCTCCAGGAGAGGAACTCCTTCCATGGAGTCCTCATTGCTCAGCACGTGGTGACTGAGTATATTTCTATCTTCCACGGAAGGGACCGGCTCCACTACCTGAATTCGAGGAACATCCACAGGAAGGACCACAGTCTGGGAATTTGGATCCCCACATGGATTAAGCTGAGGCTGCAGCCTGCAGCCTGCACTTTCACCTTCGTGCATGTGGAGGTTGACGACATGACAGCAGCCAGGGTCAGGCTCACGTAGGTGCAGCTGGTGTTGCACAATTCCCCCTGGCTCACTCAGCAGTGAATCCACCTGGCTCTCCCTGTTCAGGGAATGCAGCTCTTCATCACTATCCAAGCAGATGGTTTCACTCTCAAACCAGTCTGGGTGCTCAGTCTGCCAGTTCTTGAACTTCTCTATGGCCTCTTTCAACTTCCTCCCACTGGGGGTATCGATGTAATTTTCAGCTGTGATTTCCTGGATTCGATGGATCCGCCCAGGTTCAAACTTCTCCAGATCCTGAATCCGAAAATAAATATCTTCAAACTTGTCCATCAGTCGGTACCTGGATGTGACGTTGAACAGATCAGGTATATCTCTCTCACTGCTTATTCCCTCGAAGTAGCAGACTATGTACATTCCAAAGCAGGCTGGCTTCTTGAAATCTGGCAGGATCAGATTCAAGGCTGGGGTGAACAGGTCTCCCACTGGCTTTTGCTGATCTTGCCTGAGATGCACAGGCTCCCTGCCGAGCATGGCCTGCCACTTGGCCTGGGTGCCCCGGGAACACAGGATGATGATCTTTGAGGACAGCTCCTCCATTTCCTTCTTCTGCCGCGTGAGCCAGGGCAAGGCCCCCAGCTCTGAGATGTGGTGGTCTTCCAGCAGATCCAAGGCCACAGCAGTGCCACAGACCGTCATCAGGAACTCTGCAAACTTCAGCACCACGTCCACGTAGAGCAGGTGGTCGGCAGAGTACACGAGCCAAACCTTGCGCGGCTTCAGGGGCGGCAGGGACAGCTCGGTGGAGGGAGCTGGTGGAAGGCAGGAAAACATTCATTACGGACACATTCTCCACATTGTCATGGTAGGACACGAAATAGTTTGACTCTATATAGTTGTCAGAAGAGAAAGAAGGCTTTATTTACAATTCTAACAGTTTCTTTTAGACCACGCTGTGTAAAAAGGTCTGTTATTGCTCCATGGCACTGACACTGCTCTCCATTGGGTCAGGAATAGGAAACAACCCCTGGGACAGTTGTTCTGGCAAAGGGAACACTGCTGAGCCTGTGCTGAGAAACGGAGAGAGATGTTTTGAAAAGAGAAACTGTTGGCAGCTTTCCCTTGGGAAAGGAGCCAGCAATGGTTAGCAAGCTGAAATTCAGGCTCAGAAATGTCGAGCCCAGAGTGTGAGTCAGCACTAAGCAGCATAGGAGGGTATTAACGAAACTTGTAAGTTTTAATGCTATTTTGGTGATGTACATGGACAACAGCTTGTTGTGTAAATTTAATATGAAAGTGCAGACACAGTGAAGCTGTGATTTATAGTAGTGGCCAGATGATTCATCAACTTCCACCTCACAGAAACAGCAGCTTCAAGAGGTTTGCAAATATTACTGTATTCTCTGGTGGAGAGCTGAGTGCACCAAGCCCAAACCAATCTCCTGTTGCTACAGCCTAGATGATTAGCAAAGTTTCTTCTGCTAGTGCAAAAATCTTCCCACATTCCAAAGCCATTACCTCCCTTCTGAGAAATACAGCATTTCAAATTCCATATACAAAGCTTCTTCTAGCCAAACAGGAAGATCCTAAGGCTACCTTTTGGTTTCAAGAAGCATCTATAAAGGAGTTAGAGTCTACAAAAGCCCTTTCTGGGTAAGACCTGCATGACAGGTGCTTGATAAAACACAGGTGGCATCTTACCAGCTTGCAAATCGTTGTGGTTGCGCTTCCCTCGCCGGTGTCCTGGAAGAGAGAAAGTCACTGTCAGTTCTGAAAACATGAAGTAAGATTAAATACTTAAAATCACACCACTTTCCAAAGATTAGGTTAAAAAAAAAAGTCTTTAACTGTGTAGGGAGATAAAGCCGTAAGGAGGGAGAAGCCTAATAAAAAAACCATACTGAATGAATAAAGGCTCTTCTACAGCCAGCTCTTGCCATATTTTCCTTTTGAGAGGAGACAGAATGCACTCAAAATGAACTTTTCCCATCTCCCCCAAATCCTGGCAGGCTCAAGTACAGAACCCCCAGCTGTTCTGTGACCTCTCTTTATGGAGAAAGGGGTTTTTAATATATGTAGCCTTCTTCAGAAGCTTCTCTGAAAAGGTGACTAAAATGTCCCTAGCTACATCTCACAGATGAGTTTGATGTTAAGAAATTTTCCAAAAGATTACCAATTCTTCATCTCATGTAAAAAGAAAACAAAACAAGCAGTGAGTTGCACAGCTTCCCTGAGATAACTGCCTCATACCTGCAGCACAGAAAATTAGGAGTTAGCCCTTTAAGTACCCGATTTTCCAACTTGCTTGATGTCAATCTCTATGTCCTGTATTTTCTTTTTCCTTCCACTTTAGTTGAAAAACCTTGTCTAATCTCACAACAGTATAAAATTAATTTTGCAGAGACTTTGGGGAACAGGGGGAAGACTACAGTGTGGACAAACAGGAAGCTTCTGTTCTGCAACACTCTTATGCAACGCAGGAGAAAAATAAGAGCAAAGATATCTGCAGCAATCTGCAGGAAACAAAGGGCTGAACTACAAAATTCCTTTTTTCCTTGAGCTCTGAAGTGCTATGAACATGGAGTATCAGACAGGATAACCTGTGGAAGGCTTTACTTATCTAGTGGATGGTATAAGGACATTGCAAGTCCTATAATGTAAACCAGAAGATGTTTTCACGGGCATTATCTCAGAGGCAAGGCATCAGAACAGCAAGGAACAAAACCACAACAGGGATAGGTACAGAAGGAGGAAGAAATATTCTTTAGCATTGGATTTTTTTCTTCCTGGCTGGTGGCGTGAGTCTCACCTGCTCGTTTTTTAGTCATGCACAGCACAGCTGTTATGACCGACCCCACCAGTAACACAGAGATCCCAGTGATGCACCAGTAGAGCCATATCATCATATCATCTGCAAAACAAAAACACTCCTCAGACACTGCCTTACCCAGAGTTTCACTGAAGAGCAGAAGGTTCTTGAGCAGCAGAGGCCAAGGGAGGAGCACCCTGGCTTTGCTGACTAGACCAGCACTTCCCCTTTACAACCCACAGTCGCTTCTCCAAACCAATTCCTGCTTTCATGGTGCTGCTCTACACCGGACACCTGCTCCACGCATAGAACCATACGTGCAGCACGCTGAAAACACAGATCAAGAACCTTCCTCTAAATAGCAATGTTTACCCAGCTTTGACAGGCACACCGCCCATGTCCTCCCTGTTCATGTAATCTAACTTAAAAAAAAATTAAATATCACCATTTTGGGTCATAAATTTCAGTTTACAGGTGTTTTTCCCTTTTTCCCTTTTTTTTTTTTTTTAATCTTGGGCAAAAGATCCTTACAGGTGTTGCAGCTAAAAAAAAAAAAAGATGTCAAATCACTGTGCACAAGTTATCTTGACATTCATAAAAATGAATATATGCAAGCTATTCTCTCCAAAAGCTGCTTTATATTATGCAAATTTTTTAACACTGAGCAAAGTGACAGAAAGTATTTTATATTAAGACTCTTCTTGTCAAAACTGCTTCTCAAAGAATTCTTTGCAAGTGAAGTGTCTCTCAAAAAATTGCTCTTCAAGGTTCACACTGCATACAAATACTTGCCTCATTAAATCATGGTGAAGTCATTCTTAGCACAATTAATTCTGAACTCAGTGTTACAAGGGGACTGTTAAAAGAAATTTTAGACAGCAGGCTCTCATCTCCATTAGAGAGATTTATTGGCACGTATCGATTGTGATACCTGGCTGGTTGAGCTTGGGAGCTCAAAAGAGGGACCCTGAGCAAAGAAATCCCTGGACAATTAAACCCTTATGACCTAAATTCCCCATCCCTCATGTGACAGCCCAGACCAAGAGCATCATTAGGGTCTGGGGGTGTCCTTGCTCTTCGTTGCTTTGGTGTTTTGTTACCAAGTGCTTGCCATGTGCTGATCTTCACATCCTCTGAGGTTTCAGTGGGAGCTTTGGTGGGTTCCCAGTAGGGTTGGTACAGTTTGTAAACCACCATCTATGGGCTGCCCTTCTCAAATAATATAAAATTTTCAACAGGGGCATTTCCTGCCCAGTGGGTCATTCCCAGGAAGGATCATTTCTCGTTCTACACAACAGGAGAAAGAGCAGCAAAAAAAGTTTCACGGTATAGGAAGAACTTCTTACCCGATGGTTCCGTACCTGCAAAAGACAAGAGTTATGTTAAAAATCCAGTTCTCAGCTGTAAAACAATGGAAGTCTAATTTACAGAAAAGTGGTTCTCACTTGGAACTGGTTCACATGGGATGAAAGCAGAGTGTCTCAGACAGTCTGTGCCACAGTTCGCAAAGAACGGCTGAATCTGCAGTTGAAATGAATCCAGAAAGCAGAAGTTATTCTTAAAAGAAATTTTGTTACCTGATTTACTTTCTCCCTGTTCCTTGCATTTTAGCACAGAGACACAGTTCCCATTTCCCATCAGAAAGCAAGATTAATCAAGAATTCTTACACCACACATGACAGAGGCTGTGAGCTCCTGAGGTTGCACATTTGCCATTCTCACTCCCATAATCTCTGACTTGGCAGCCCTGTACTAAGGGAAAGCCACTGACTACAGAGAATACTTATATAAAAATTCTTTCATAATATTTCCCTGATGCAGGTCATTATCCAATCTCAGAATAAAACACTGTGAAAACACCCTCTAACATTCCTAAGGTGCTCACTGCCTCGATTGTGGAGGAAGGACACAGGGACAACAGTGTGATCCCACCTGTATCCTGTAGCGGCAGCAAGCTTTTATGTTCTTCTCCATTTTGATTGTGACATTCACTTGCTGTTGTAGTCCATCCTGCAGAAAGCAGATGTGAGTTATAAGGGAGGGAAAAAAACTGAATGAAAGCGGGAAAAAAGAAAAAGCTGACACGAAAACACGGAGTGGCCCAAAGAAGCAGAAGCTGCTATTTTCTTTTCCCTTTGAAGAAGAAGCCCACAGAGAACAAATCGGGTAAAGGATCTGGCCACCATCTCTGCAGGTGTCCTGCGTGACAGATGTGGCAATAAGACTGCACAGGTAACAGGAAATAATTAGGGATGTACTTTGTACAACTTCAAAGGAGTTAAACTTACAGTTTCTCAACAATGTAGATGTCTTCAGCTTTGTAATGTGTGAACATTAACAAGCTTCCTTGTTTAATTAAAGGCAGCTGTCAACACTGCTTCTGACACCAGAACAGGCAAGTAATTTGCCCTTGCTACCTGCTGTACACAATCAATATCACGATAACCTAATTCTTCACAGTGATTAGCTGATACAAACTCCAAAATGAGGTGCATTCCCCTCCACCAGGGAAATACTCACACAGCTGTCCCATCCGTGTCAGCAATAGCTTAAACACATCAGCGCATGCAGTATTAAGGGCTTTAAGTGTTAAGGAATAGAAAGATTAAACAAACTGAATGCCAACATATCTGCCCTCATCCAAGGAAGGGTGGAGAGTGGTTCCAAGCATTCAGAATTTCTCCTCCCTCAGATGCCTGAAGGGAAACATTTTTTGTATTGGAACACAGTCTGGACACTTTGAGCTTCCCAGCAGCACAGACTGCAAGACCTACAAAAATTGATTCTCAGCTTGAATGAAGCATCTGTTACTAAATCACTCATTCTTTATATAACAAATTTAATTAACACCTTCCTCTGATCATATTTGATAAAGTACTTCAATGATTTATTGAAACTTTGCACCTCAATTTTGGTAAATTTACTTAGTCTTAGCTCCCCAGGCACTGGCTTGAAAAAGGTAAAAAAGCCCAGACAGTCAAATATAAAATTTGACTTTACAGGTGTTTACATACTGCTTCATGCATTCTAAAACCTGTTTTTTCATCTTTCATCCACCTAATTCCCCTTTCCAAAGACAATAAAAAAAAAAATTCCTTGAAAATTGTTGTTCGAATGTGCTGGTTTAGCAAAAGTTTACGATGTTTGCCTAAATCTCCAGAGAAGGAACGGCTTGGGAAGGAGATTACCTCGATGAAATCCCGTGTGATGGTTTTACACCTCGTCTCATTCAGGAAACTGGCCACGTGGATTTGGTACCGGGCTGGCTCCATCCAGGGGTTGAAGCTCACGAGCAGAGTTGTGTCATCTACACTTTGACCCTGGATCCTGGGTTCCCACAAGCTGCCTGGAGGAAGGGCAGATATTTCAGCATTTCTCAGCTGTCAAATATTCCAACCAAGCGCCCACATAGACGTGACTGAAATTTTTTTACCTGTCTTTATACATGGGATGGTTCTTTTCATTAGAGAATCCCTGCAGTCTGCAAGAAAGACCATCAGTAGCCAGTCAGAAACACTGTACTTCCATTGAGGAAAAAATTACATTTTTTATCAGAAGGCAGAGACCTGACCAAGCTCTCCTAAATGAGTAGACACCTTTGTTCCCAAGCAGTGGCAAAATTCTGCAGAAGAACAGCATTGGTTCCCAGCACATAAACCAGTCCCTTCAGTGGTGTCATGGTGTGCTTGGTTCTTCTTCTCAGAAGAGAGAAAATGAATGAGACTAAAAACATACCACACTTAATAGTACAGTGATAATGCAACACTGCTGCAGAAAGGGTCAAAATAGTGGAATTAAAACTTCATATTCATCCCCACGCCTTGTAATCACACCTCAGCAATAGAGTCCTCCAAAGGCATTCTGACACAGGAAAATCAGGAGGCTGGAATCTCTCTTAATCCTAAAACACTTTTCCACATTTCTAATTGCCTTTATTTAGCAGATTTGGGAGTGCTCTTTGGGACTTCCATCAGAGTTAAATCTGAAGTTACATATTCAACATTTAGCAATGTGGGATTTACAACTCTCAGCCTTAAATTATGTCTCTCCTCCGGGGTTTGGACAAAGGAAAAGGAACCACTCCCTGTTTAGACAGTTGAGATAAAACACTGCATATCTCAAATTTCCAACTTTCAAAGTTACCAATTTAAACTTTACGAAGTTTATGAATTTACAGTGTCTCTGTAATTCATATGTAAGCTCTAACCAGCAAAGCTCCCTGCAGCTCCTGAGCTTGACACCATGCCTTAGGTTTCTGAAGAACAGCAGAGGACAAAAGCCAGGAAGTTCTTAGTGTGAACAGGCAGAAGAAAGGGTAAGAGGGCTGAAAAGGAAGTGCTCCCTCTCCTTGTCCAGCTCACGTTGACTGACACATTCCACACACTGCCATTTTATAACTTCAAAGTCAGGCTGACAACTATAAGCAAGTTAAAAGTTAAGAACAAGTTTTCAAGATCTGTATTAAGCACCAAATATTCATGAAGTAGTCAGTGCAGCCAGCGGGCAATGCAGGTGCTCAGCAACCTTGGGGAAAACAGTAAAAATTCTTTTGGCAATAGGAAAATTTTCACATATACAAGAAAGGGTCAGGCACCCAGCAAGTTTCTGATTAAATTATGCCTAACTGTGCCTTTGAAATTGAACTTCACACATCTAGGATGTAGTACTAGAAGCCAAACTTCTGATTTGGAAATTCTGGCCTTCCAGCTGCCACAGGCAGAGGGGCAACTCTGAAAGATTCTAAATTGAGTAAAGGCAGCAGTGATGTCAGGTCCACAAACCAGCGCATTCCTACGTGAATGCAATCAGCTCTTACCAGGCATTGTGAGAGACGTGGACTTGCAGTTGTAGTCTCCATTTACGCCCAGCTTGGGCAGGTGGTACACAGTCACTTGGTAGGTCTGGCCAGGTTCCACTTCAAAACGGTCAAAAGTGAAATTCCACTGAAAACAGAACACATCCACAAGGACTTTAAAGGACAACGTTGTTCTTTAAGGCACTGAAACTCACAGCTGGTTTGGCCCTGCTCCCCTGTGTTCCCTCAGCCCATATAACCCTTTTACTGAAGCTTGCCCATGAACAATCGGAACTCAAGTGTATTAAGTACACCTGTCTCTTTGTCTGCCTCAATTCTTCTGTTTAGAATTAGATTTTCTTGGGATCTTTGAGCTGATACCACAGTTTTATGTCAAAACACTGTGTGGAATTTCCACCCAATTCCATTCTGAACTGAAAGGAGACTAGAATAAAACATGCAGTTTCAAGATGGAAATTTCAGTCTAGTATGAATTTTGTAGCACTGTGCAAGTGCTAAGCATTTGGAATTGCACTTATACATGTGTAGTTTTGTACCTGGCCATTCCATACATATATTCTTAAATCTATACTGTTTTCTGCATCAGCAATGCTGGGCAGATTCCTAGGCTGGTGGTAAGCTAACCATGGCCAAATTCTGTGTGGTTAAGGGATGAACTCCTTATTGTTTATATTCCTTACTGTTGTGGATGCTCAGCACTTCTCTGATGAGTTTCCTGGAAGGAGTGTAAGCTGAAGGACCACTCCCAAGGTTGGTGCTTTCCTCCACAACAAGAGAGTACAAGAAAGAAGTGGAAGCAATAGGAAGAGTTGAGTAAAAAAGCTATAACATGTCATGCTCTCAGGCAGAATGCAAGAACCCATACAATTATTTGCTTTAAGCAACCTCTTTAGTGGAGGTTAAGAGTGATGACACATGCTAGGCACTAAAAGCAGCAATTCTTAAAACTTGAAGGATGGGAGGAGTGAAAAAGAAATGGGAAATGACAGCAGATCTCAAGTCCAATAGACTCTAAGCAGCCTGTACTTTTTATTCTATAACCTTGCCATAAAACAGCGAAAGCAGAAACAATTCCATGGACTAGAAAATGTAATTTGGAGCCCTTTGCACTCACCCGGCCTCCGTCTGGACGGACCTGAAGAGGCAGATTGTTCTGGAAGTCAAACTGGGCACAGATCTGCTGATTGTTGTTCACCTGCATCACGGCGAGCTCTGCCCCTTCCAGACAGCGGATGCTGGCTGCAGGCACAGGGACAGAGGGATAAAAAGTGAAAAAGTGCTCACCTTTTCCTCTCCTCTGCACATGGAAAGGCTGCAGCCCCCACAGGGAGCAAAACCATGCCTAGCCTTGCCACAGCCTGAACCCTTTGAGGCGCTGAGGATTCCAACATAAATAAATTGGCCGTGGAAAAGCGAGCGTGCAGGGCTGACTAACAGCACTCTCAGCCTAAGGGCTGTCCTGCAGGGCAAAGCTACATCTGTGCAAGGGAAGGTGCAGAGGAGAAGGAGACTGCATTCTCCACGCCGCCTGGCAGTCCCACAGATGTGGTACGGTGTCTAGCGCTGCCTCTCAAAGCTGCCTCGTGCAGTTTGGGTGCCAAAGCAAACGCTTTTATTTTGGTACACACGGTCCCAGTGAGAGAGCTGCCAAGCACGGCTGAGTGAAATGACTGGGTTACCTGAGGCACACCTGCTCCTACACTACCAGAGCTAGAGATCACACCTCTACAGCCCTCAGACACAGCCCCTGCAGAAGGAGGAATTGAATGTGTTTAATTCTGTCTTAAAGCGGCACAAAACTTTAGACAAGAGTATGCAAGGGAAGCATCATTTACAGACAAATAATCAGAGATATTTGAAGAGTCAGAAAATGTGACTTACTGGTAGTCATTTAGACTCCAACTATGAAACAATTAGTGCTTCATCAAAGACAAGATTACACCCGCCAAAAAAAAATTAAGCAGCCAACCCCTCAATTTCCAAGATCTGCTTTCACGACTTGAAGTCATAATTCTCCTCTCTATCCTTACTAGATCACACCTATTTTCTCTGCCCCGTGCTCAAATCAAACAACCACCACTTACCATCCGTGGCCACTTTCCACTCTATCTGAAGCACAGGGAAGAGTTTTCCATCCTCCTGGCGAAAAACATCTGAAGAAACACGGAGACTGCTTGGAGCAGAGGGAGTCCACGCAGAAACCTTCAGCCAGCTTGACTCCATGCAAGTGCCTGTCCAGCAAACAAAACCCACATTTAGAGTGAGGCTGAGGAAGCTCTGCTTAATTGCAATTATGTGTAGCTCTGGTTTTTCAGCCTGAGATGTTTTGATTTTTAAAACTCAGTTCTCATAGAATTTTCTGTAAACAGAGAAGATGTTTTTGTTAACTCTATCTTGTTTTCATTCCTCTTTGGAGGTGGAGACCATTTGATGTCTCTCTGTGCTGGCCAATGTGATTGAATGGGTGTTACTGCTAACACCAATCAGTTTAGCTCTAGCGACCTGGTATATAAAGAGGTCAAATTGTTAATAAACTCAATTTCAGCCTTCTGACAAACTCTGGAGTCGTGCGGTCTGATTTCGTGTCCAACAGTGACAATTATGATCTGCTCTTTGGCTCAGGGTTACTCTGAGGGGGAACTGGGTGACAGACCGCTTCCAGCTCAAAAAGGCAGTTTTCAGTATGGAAGTATTCTGTAAATTTGCTGTAATAATCTGAACTTATTCTAGTAACTTCCACTGCCTCTTCTCCTTAAAATCCATTAGTACTTATCACAATCAGTGCAGTCAGGCTAAACAGGTCAAGTAAGTTTACTCAGTATCTCCTTCAACCTTCTGATGATAAAGACCTGAGCTAGTGCTAATTTCCAGCCTTCCAATGATAAGAAATCCAGAACAATTCCAAGGTCCTGACAGGGTAAAATTTTATATTCCTCTTTAACTGAAAATCAAACTGTCTTAACCCATAGCACTCACATACCCAGGGAAATTGTTCCAGTAGTTAATTACCTTGGGTCTACAAACTGCTTCTCCTCAAATTTGGATATACATCTGAATCCAGCTTCCAACAACTGCCTGTTATGCCTTGCCTAAATTAATGAGCTCCCTGGACAGAAAAATAAACTATGCTTGTCAACACAAGTGTTAGGGAAAACTGGTCCTGCAAAGTCCTCAGAAAGTGAAATCAGGTATGAGAGGCATTAGACATGATCTACTTAAGCTTTTGTAACACATTTGACTTCTCAGAGCATGCTAAAAATGGCACTGAGCCGCCCCGTAAAGTACACTTTGGGTCTATTTTGTTGGATATGTGATGGGAATAGTGGAAGTGGGCACTATCCCTTCAAACAGTATGGTTTCAGGCTTAGCAGTAATTAGACAATCCTCAAATGGTCATTTTACAAAAAATAACTATAAAAAGACTGACAAGAATAAACTACCTTCCAGCACAGAGTGTACAAAACACTAAAAAAAATAGATTTCCCCTAGGGCAGAAAAACATAACAAGAGCCATAAGGAAGGATTTAAACCAAATATTAAACTCAGGCAGCATCTTAATGGTGGTGCTGCAGTTTGGCTTAGCCATGTTGTCAAGCTGTATTCCAGTGGCTGGGTGCCAGTGGGAAATATCCTCCAACCTGATCCCAGCCAAGCCCTCTCCTGCCAAAGAAGTTTCAAATCTGGTTATTTTCGGCACAGTCCTCTCCCTGATCTGGCAAGTCAAACAAAAATACTGCAGAAAATAGTACTGGCTACAAAAACACTTTGTGCCAGTGTGACACAGGGCTGGGCACTGAGGCAGGAATGAGCTCGCTTAGAACAAGGAACTGCAAGGAAAAGCCAAGGAGCTCTGCAGCACTGCAGAGCTGCCTCCAGGTACCAAATGGACAATTTCAGTACATTTTCCTTTTTTTTTTTAGGACATTTTTCAGAACATTACCCATCATCAGATTAAGGTCTTTCGGATGCATGCCATTGCTAAGACTTCACCCCTTACACCCAATAATTTACATTAGTTGCTCTCAACTGCACCTTTCTAGGCCCCTTTTTTAATTCTAGTTCATACATTAATTTGTCATCATAATGGCTTGTAATGAACATTTACTGGCATTTGTCTTTAGATTCCCATTTCTTTAAAAACTGATGATCCCAGCTTTAAACAGAAACTAAGCAAGTTGGGTCTGCTCACGCCACCACCTATTCCCAAACTCCATCCCAAAAAAGACATAAGTTTCCATTCCTCTTCTAGCTGGAGCTTATAATGGATCAAACTGGAAACTCCCAAAGCAAGGCATGATAGCAGTGTTTCCCTCCACAACTCTCTGATTCCAGCAGGAAAAACATACTGTATCAACCCAGTTAAAAAAAGAAAAGGAAAAAAAATAGAAAAAACCCCAAGCATGATCTGATGAGAAAACTGCAACAAAGAAAAAAAAAATACTTACTATTTCTTACCAGACAGTTTAAATCCTGTGGGGAAAAGAAACAAGAATATTAATCTGAGAATAAAATTGACAGCAGCCTGCTTCTCCTCAGTGTTGGGAGAGGGGCAGGAAAAGGCACTTCAGTGACACAAGCAAATTGGAAGCATTAACCATGATGGAAACACTGGACTGAGCTGTTAATCAGAAAAACAAGGACACAGGGCATGAAACCTGAGCACAATTTATGTGACATCTCTGAGGTCATCCAGTCCAACCTATGACCAAACACCACTGTGTCAAATGAAGGAAGAAAGATTCATCAGAATCAGACACTTTCTTATGGAGAATAAAGATGCCCTGGTCATAAAGAAGCAACCAGAAGCTCCGTGGGCTCTGCCTGGCCTCTCCCAGTTCAGTTTTGTTGATACTGGAAGACCCCATGGTCACCAGGGAGAAGCATGTCAGCTTGCTTGGTCAGAGTGATGCAAAATCCCAGTGAGAAGGAAGCCTGAAGTTGTCACTGACGTGGTAAATCAAGAGTAGGTCTAGGTTTGCTCTCACTCATTTCCTATGCCTTGATAAATAAAGCTGGATATTATTGTCACACCATGGCCCTCATATAATTCATTTTGGAGGAGCTGGGAAGGCAGTCAGGTTTTTAAACTCTCTACAACTTCCTAAGGTCAACTCCAAGTGTATTGGGGGCTTAGTGTCCTAGGTTATATTTACATTTTTGGGGAAGGGTGCTTGAACAAGTCAGCTGTGCCTTTTTGGTAATGAAAATACTTCAGAGATTAATGCTCACATTTCAGCTCATTTATCCATGTTCCTGCAAACCTGGAGTGAAAGCAGCAAGATCTGGCATTAAGCTCCTTGTGCTTATATAAAAAAATAAAAGCTGGAAATCTCTTCCAGGCTTTTGCTACACAAGTCACGACAATACACAGAGGTGTAAATCCAGCCTTCAGGCACCCTTCACAAGAAACACATCCACACTCCAATTACTGTACCTCAAATGCACCCAAGATAGAGGTATATTGAAAAACAGCACCTGCAACCTAAACCCTTCATTAATAGAAAAAAAAATTAAATAGAAAGCAAAGACACAAGTGCTGATGAAACCAAACTGGCTAAGTACAATCACTGAAAAAGAGAAAATAAAAATTGTGACTACCAGTATGAAAGTAAGCTGTGAAAAAAAAATTAGTGATAACACTTCAGACCCTTAATCAGACCTTTTAAGGTAAATTATGTGGCCTGACAAAGCCCCTTATGTAAAAAGGTGCAGTGGTTTTATCTGGGATGGAGTTAATTTTCTTCACAGCAACTGCTATGGTGCTTTCCACTGAGGGCAAAGAGTGGCTGCTCTGGGATGAACCCTCAAGAGGAAATAACAATAACTGGTTACTAACCATAGGGATTTTTTCTAATGCAATGATTTCTGATAAAGCCTACCACTTAATATTAATTTTGTCCTTGTTCTGTTGCAGTTATCAGTAATTATTCTACATGGCATCAAAACAAAGCCCTTATAATAAAGATAAGGCATTATTAGCCTCAAGAGCAGCAACATCTGATTTCATCTGAGTGCTGGTGTCTTGTGTCACAGAACATGGTGTCACATGGTGAAGAGAGGAAACGCCGCACTTCCCCTTTTTTGTTTCATGATCAATGTGAATATTGATCCAGCACAGCGTACAAATGGATCCTCTCCTCCTCCAGGTCTATTATCCCAGGTGAAGCGTTCACAAGGATGTTCCCAGCTTCGACGAGGCTGTTGTGCCCTTTCTGACATTCATTCAGAACTCCAGAGCTCAATGAGGAGCCATCCATCTGTCGATGAGGACTGAGAACCGACACTTGGTAATTAAAGCCCTTCTCACCTTTTTCTATGGGCTTCTATGGGGAAAAACAACAGTATTTTATCTGGTGTATCGCCATTCCCCAACCCCACTCAGGGCTGGCTAGGGACTACCTACACGTGTGTTTTTCCTGCCCTGCATGAACCTGTTTACCAGCAACTTTTTTTCTGTGTAGCTCTCGATACTGAAGGGTTTTAAGCTGCCATCAGTTGGTCGAGCATTTAGCAGGTCTGCCACAAGAAGAGGAGAAGGATTCTCCCACCACAAGGCACCAAAAAACTTCTTGGTCCACCCCCTTCCCAGGCCCCAAAGCACTAGAGGGATGACCCAAGAGCTGAAAATGCTTCTAAGAACAGCTCATGCACACGGGAAGTCCTCACTATTGGCATAAGGAAGCCAAGACAAGCAAAGATAAAGCCACGCTGCAGGCAGAGGTATAAGAAGCTCAAGGAAAGGCAAGACCTAGAAAGGACCTGCCATGAAAACCTCCATCTCCTTTTTGTAGAGTACCCAGATGAACAGGTCTGGGCAGCAGCTTAGGGCACACTTCTTTACCAAAAAAGCGTAGCTCCAGACAATGCCATTCCAAAGCCAGAAAGCAATTAGAGCAAAAGACCAGGTGGGTTTGCAGCAAAGTAAGCCAACCAGTCAGATTTGCACTGGCTGCCTCCTCAGCACCCGAGGGAATACTTGTTGGTGCTCCCTTGTAAAGATCCAACCAAAACAAAACCTTACTTGATGCACTGGCTCATCCAGAGCACATTAACAAAGCTCTGGACAGCAGAAGCATTTAACCCAGTTTCCCTACTTGAGTGTGCTGGTTTTGGCTGGAACACAGCTAATTTCCTCCCCAGCAGCTGGTATGGGGCAGTGCTTTGCATTTGGGCTCGAAACGGTGTTAATGTTTCAAAAAGCTATTTTTGCTCTTGCTGAGCAGGGCTTTCAAAGGCCATTTCTGCCTCTGTAACACCCCTGCCAGCCAGAAGGCCGGGGCTGCAGGAACCAGGAGGGGACACAGCTGGGATTGCTGACCCCAGCTACCCACGGGGATCCCGTAAGGCATCAAAGCCAGCACACAAAGCTGGTGGGAGAAAGATGAAGAGGGGGACGTTCAGAGCCACGGTGCGTGACTTCACAAGTCATTGTCATGCACGATGGGTCCCTGCTGTCCTGGAGGCAGCTGAACACCTGCCTGCCCACAGGGAAGTGATAGAAAACAACTCTTTGTTCTCCTTTGTACGCGCGGCTTTTGCTTGACTTACTCAAGGGTTTTTATCTCAACCCACGATTTTTCTCACTTGCACCTTTCTGATTCTCTCCCCCAGCCCCACGGTGGGGGAGTGAGTGAGTGAGTGGCTGTGTGGGGCTTACTTGCCACCTGGGCTTGAACCAGGCCTGAGACACAAAGCCACAGACATGGGTGGCATGAATATGCGAAGCAGATGATTGTGAGGTGATGCTGAAGCTATTCTCAGCAGGACAGGCACAGTCAACTCTTCATGTTTACTTGCTGTATTTTCGCAAAAAAGCTAAGCAACTGTTTTCTTTTGCTCTTTTTAAATGATTTTTGTTTTGCCTTTGACATAAGAAAAGAACAGACCATATGCCCGTGGAGAATTGTGTGAATCTGAATGACATAAACCTGGGAAACTGATTACCAGCACCATCCCATATCAATTCAATTAAAGTAATGGGAGGCAAAGATTTCCCAGCAGGATGCTGTGGTAACTAGAAAAAAAACACTGTGAGGCAGGCAAGCCTCCAGTTTTCCTTTAAAGAGTGGCTGCTGAATGGGAAGGCCTCCAGCTTTCCAAAATCTGCCTTTCACCTTTGAACCATTCTATGTATCTTCTGAGGCTTGGATGATTTGAAGTTTACTGCAGTTTCCCTTTTCCAGCTCCTTAGTTAAAAAGAAACAGAGATCAACACATGACAGGAATAAATGCCGAAGGATGATTTGTTTAAGGCTTGTAGGACACGTCTTTTACAAAATAGTTTTAATTTTTTTAAGCACTCCTCTCTACAGTTTCTAACTCTTTGTCTTGCCCTCATATCAATTCTCAGCAAAATCAAATCCAAATTCAAAAGTTAAAATTTCTTCACAGCAATCACTTCTAATGTTGCCTTTACAATATTTTCATAGTTTTGACCACTAACCCTTTTTAAGCTGAAGTTCCATAGTTTTGATCATGGACCCTTTTCATGCCAAGGAGTCCAGAGATATTTTAACAGCACTCAGTGTGCTCATGGGTTATGTTAACATCCTACACAGCAGAAAGATGCCACAGAGGGGAATGACAGAAGTCAGTCAATAACAAGGTCAAAATGAACACATTTGCAAGGGAGACCAGGGAAAAGTCGTCCTCACATGCAGCACCATGGCTTGTCTTCATGGGAGACGTTACACCAACTCTTCTCCAGAGATTTCCAGTGAAGCAAGCTGGTAAGATAAATTTCAGAGACTCAAGTATGTATAGCTACCCCTCAAGGACAGCAGGGTTGCAAACACTGCATTGCTCCAGGACACCCAGACATGCCATGTCCCAAAACAGCTGCAGCACAACAACTGCACAAAATGTTTGAACACTTGAGGGTGAAAAAAACAGATGGGTATTTAAGCTGTGGGATGTTTTCCCCCTGCATATGGGAAAAAAAGCCCCCTACAGATGACAAATTCAAGGAATGGCTACTGCTAAGAACTGGATTTGGAGCTGTGCCCTACAGTTTGATGGAGTGATGGCGAATAAGGCCCATTAAGTGCACTTTTTGGCTTTTTAATGAGATGAGCTGTTAACAAGCACTTAGTTTTCCTTTCAGGTGTCTACTGATACCATAAATGACACTTTCCCTCCCTAACAGCCTCTGCCACAGGCAGGTTTTGCTCAGGAAGCTGCTGTGGCTCAGCCTGACCTGCTCCAAAGCTCAGCTACAGCAGCCTGAGCACGGTGGGTTAGACAAAAGGAAGTGGGTCTCACCCACCCTGCAGCTCTGCTTTTGAGCCACACGTTGGGGAGGTTACTGAATCATCCTCTGAAAACAGCACAACCCACAGAGAGGGAAGGGGGAACTGTTTTCAACTGTCACAGCTTCAGCTGATGGGGCTTTTTCCTACGTGAGTCGGCAGCTTCACGCCTGCTCCTGGGTTTAAACGGAGTCCTTTTTCTTAAGTCTGTCTGCACTTTGGAAATTGGCTTTTTGATAGAAAGGGCCAAGGCAGCAGCCCTGCACATTCAGTGCTCTGTGTGCACACCAGAGTGAGTCAGCTCGTCTGAGAAAGTTGGTGACCCAGTTACTGTGGTCACATTTCCTAAAAAAACAGAGGGGCAGATAGCAAGACAAAGTCAGCCAGAGCCCAACATCCAAGCACTTGCAGAGACTCTTTAATACATTACTGTCAATCTCTGCAACTAACGAGGTTTGGGATATGGTTACATGAGATGCCTAAGCAATATTGTCATTTTCGCTTTGCCGAAGTTTACATTTTGTAACTCTACAATGTCCAGCTTAAAGTGAAATTGCAGAACTGGTCTGTTTCTTGGGGTCCCTTTAAATAACAGAGAAGGCAGCAGAGCAGAGGTCCGGTAGAACAGGGGTAAGGATATAATCAAACATTAGAAGTGTCAGACTAGACAAAAGATAGGAAGCGTGTACAGGAAAATATTATAGAAGCTTTCACCCCAAAGGACACATTTAGTTTGACATTTGTCTACAGCTGTACCTGACTATCTGCCTTTTTCAGACCGCTGAAAGTGCACCGTGGCACACAAAGCTGTCCAGCTTAGGAAACAGCTGCCCATTTTCCTGTCTCACTGCCATCGTTAACAGAATTTAAAAGCAAAAGCACATCTCTTCCCCTTTCTTTCTACACACCCTTTACATGTATCTGGAACAACAAAAAAAAACAAACCAAAAAACTACCCCAAAACAAAACAAAAAAGCGACCAACGGAGCAAATCCAAAACAACCCTCAAAAACCACCAAAGAGAGCGACCAGCTCAAGAGTTCACACTCCAAGTTCGCTCAGGTTGCTCGGCTCACCCTTTACAGACACACTGCATTGGCAGCCCCTGCCTGGCCGCTTTCGCAGGGAGAAAAGGCAACCAAAATCTGCCCGTTCAGAACCCCCTCAGGTCCGCGTAACGCTTAATCCCCGCTCTNCCGCTCCGCCGCCCGCCGCTTCCGGGCCCGCACCTGAGGAGGCGCCGGGCCGGGGCCCGCCCGCCTGCGAGCTCCGAGCTCCTCCCCGCCGGCCCCGCGCCTTCCTCAGGCCGGGCTCGGCCTCAGGGAGTTTCCCCCCGCGGGTGTTGCTGCCTGCTTGCCGCGGAACCGGCAGGGTTGGAAGGGCCCGCTGGAGATCATCCATTCCAGCAGCGCTGCCGAGGAGCAGGTGACGCCTCCGGGTGGGTTTGGGATGTCTCCGCAGGGGGAGACTCCGCAGCCTCGCCAGGCGGCTGTTCCAGCGCTCTGGCGGCCTGGACGTGGAGAAGTTGTTCCTCGTGGTGAGGTGGAACTGCCAGGGCACGTCTCTGGCTTCGGGTTAATGCCGTGAGCGTTAAAAACTGAGAGGAGCAGCGCTCTGCGGATGCTGAGCGAAAAGCATTTATAGGTGTATGGGGGGATTTTTAACCTCGACATCTCCCTAAATAGGGTTTTCTGGCTCTGAGTCCTGTACTAGGGTTGAAAGATGAGGCGGATCCTGCAGCTCGGTCTTCAGAGATNAAATAAATAAATAAATAAATAAATAAATAAATAACCCTTCAGCTGCAAGGAACCGGTTAAAACTTTTCGGGCATTGGGCAACGCCAGCTCTTAGCAAAGCCTCACATCCTGCTCCGGGGAGGCTGCGGGCGCTTCCAGCGGAGGTGCCGCTGCCAGCGCAGCCCCGCCGCCGGCCCCCGGCCAGGGGAAGCCTCCCGGGGCCCCTCTCCCCGGCCCCGCCGCTGCTTACCGGCTGCGAGCAGCTGAAGGGCGGCGCGGCGTCCAGCAGCAGCCGCAGG
>WBMY01001892.1:89870-115236 GCA_013397315.1 Donacobius atricapilla | reverse complement strand
CTGACCTGAATTCAAGTATAACGGTTTCTTCAACAGAAACATTATCAATGCAATAAAACATCACACGGAATATATCGAAGCATAACGTCTTCTGGTTTGCTTTTTTTCCTTTTGTTTCCCCCCACCCCCGTAATTTTTTTTTTCTATACAGTTTTAATGCCGACACAACTTACAATTTTATTTCAAAATTAATATTATTGCATTGTTTTTGCATATCTTGTGGAACAGAAAATGCAAAGTTACCGATTCCCTCTCCGAGAGCAGAGACAGTGGTTTGTTTTTGCATTCGAATGGCCGCAGACACAGATCTCCCGCAGCTCAAACCGGGGCGTGGAGAACTGCTCTTACACACTCACACACGCACACGCACTCGCTCCTATTGCTCCCACGCTCACAGATACACTTAGCACTAAAAAGAACCCAAATCAGTCACTCAAATGTGCAAGACTATATCAAGTGCATTGCCTACTATCTTTAAATTATGAAACAACAACAACGAAAAAAAAAACGGTTTTCGGTTGCTAGTAAATAAAATGACAAATTCTCGGTGTACATAATGGTTGGTAAAACTCATCTATCATTGTACTTCTACCAAATTCCAATGGAGAAACCACCCTCCCCCCCAGTTTAAATAATACAGCATGATCAAACCAATTTAACATCTGCGAAGGTGAAAATAAACCCAAACAAAACAGGTGGGTGATTACAAAACGCTGTAAACACTCCCTTCTCCCTCAAAAATAATAATAATAATAATAATAATAATAATAATAGTAAGAANTGGCTGGCAGGAGACTGCCTGAGCTCGCATTGGCTGGCGAGTTACTGCCCCAGCTCCGATTGGCCGGCAGGAGACCACCTGAGCTCTCATTGGCTGGCGAGTCACCGCCCGAGCTCTGATTGGCTGGCAGGGGCCGCTGCCGGAGTCTCGGCAGGGCGGGGCCGCGCCTGGGGCGCCCGCGGGCTTCTCCTGCTTCCTCCTCCCTGTGGCCGTGCGGGAATCCACAGCAGAATTCTTCCTCTCCTTCCCAATCCATCCAAGGGCCTTGGCTTTATGGAGACGGTGAGGCTCATACAGAATATGTGCAAAATGATTTTTACAAGCAAGGTTGAAAGACACCCGTTTGGCGCAGGGTCCTTTTGGCTAGGGCCATCCACAAGAAGCTGAGGTTCCCCTTGGTGCTCTGGAGGCAGCTGTCGTTCCTTGTGCAGGGACTGAAAAAAAGAGGGAGCTGGCTCCCCTCCTCTTCTCCTCCTCCTCCTCCTCCTCACTCTTCCTTCATGGGCACGTGCTGGGGTTATATCCGCTCCTGAAAAGCTTTCTTACACCACCCAACTCTGCGACTCGTCCCAACAGAAATGAATGAAGAACGCTGTTCCGGTTACTCCAGGTCACGAGAACAGTGAGGCACTTCTGAAACAAACCCATTAGGAACATTGAAACAAATAAAAAACCAGCATCGCTTCCAGCCCTGGCAACTACAGGCTGCTGATATAAATCCTGCTGTCCTTGAGCTCCTCCTGACTTATCCTACAATCCGGGTTCTGCACCTCTTCCTCTTCCTCTCCTGCACTGTCCTGCCCTGGGTCCCTGCAGTTAGCAAAAGGCAAGAGGTTGCCATTGGGGCTCTGCTTGCTGTTACCATTGAGAATGTTGTCTGCTGCATTTTCCATCTCTTCTATTGTCATGTCGCAGGCGTCTGCGAGCTCCTGGGTTGTGACCTCAATGAACTTTGGATCTTGAGCAAACTGCATCAGTCCTTCCGAAATCAAGACCTTCAAAAGCAGGTGGGGAACCAGAACACAAAGACACGTGTTAGTACCCTGCAGCATCAACCCTGCCACACCTCCAACGTGTCACGGCAGGACACGAAATAGATAGGTTCCATAGAGTTGTCAGAAGAGAAAGAAGGCTTTATTTACAATCCCAACAGTTTCTTTTAGAACATTGCTGTGTAAAAAGGTCTATTATTGCTCCATGGGACTGACACTGCTCTCCATTGGTTCAGGAATAGGAAACAACCCCTGGGACAGTTGTTCTGGCAAAGGGAACACTGTTTGCTGAGCCTGTGCTGAGAAATGCAGAGAGATGTTTTGAAAAGAGAAACTGTTGGCAGCTTTCTCTTGGGAAAGGAGCTAGCAATGATTAGCAAGCTAAAATTCTCTCAGGCTCAGAAATATCGAGCCCACATCAACACAGCCCTCCTCACTGCCGTGTTCCCTTCTCCCATTCATGCTTCTAAACCCCTGCTGGGAGTAGGGCTCTCCTGCTCATGGCATTGCGGCCAGCACCGGATCTGCTGCCCTGCTCTCCCTGGGCCTTGTTTCTAGCCGGCCGTGCCACAGAACCCGGGGTGCCCGTGCCTTCTTACCGCTTCCACCAGGCTGCTGGCGCTGCCGTGGAACTGCCGGCTGCTCCCCGCGCTGGGGCTGGGCACGCTCAGGGACACGGGCCGGGCTCTCCTGGGGCTGCCGCCGCTCTCAGGGTACCGGGAGCCGCAGTGCACCGAGGGCAAGCTGCTGTTGAGCTTCTCCGAGGACTCGGCCCCGTCGAGGCGCAGCGTTGGGATGCTCTGTGGCGGCCAGCCCCGGTTGCATGGCGTAGCCGGGGGCGTCGCGCACAGCCGAGAGAACGTGGTGGGGGAATGGCTTCGCTGGAGCAGGGGGCTCAGGCCGGCCACTGCTAACGCCTGCGGACACAGGAGGGACAAGGTGAGAGAGAGCTGGCGGGGCTGCAACGAGGAGGTGCTGGAGAAACCGTCCGAGAGAGGCCTGGAGAGCTTTGAGCTTTGTGAAAACTGCTGCCAGCTCCTTGAAGGGTTTGGATGGGTGCTGCTAACTCATTTTGCAGGCTTTCCTTTAAATGGTGTGCCCTGTGCTAGTGCCAAGCACTGGATGAGAAATTTTCAGAACTGCAGCCTGGGAGCCACGGCACTGTCAGGAGGGATGCAGCCCCATTCCCAGGGCACTGCCAGGAGGGACGCAGCCCCATTCCCAGGGCACTGCCAGGAGGGACGCAGCCCCATTCCCAGGGCACTGCCAGGAGGGACGCAGCCCCATTCCCAGGGCACTGCCAGGAGGGACGCAGCCCCATTCCCAGGGCACTGCCAGGAGGGACGCAGCCCCATTCCCAGGGCACTGCCAGGAGGGACGCAGCCCCATTCCCAGGGCACTGCCAGGAGGGACGCAGCCCCATTCCCAGGGCACTGCCAGGAGGGACGCAGCCCCATTCCCAGGGCAGTGCCAGGAGGGATGCAGCCCCATTCCCACTGCATCACCAGGAGGGATGCAGCCCCCTTCCCACTGCATTATCAGGAGGGATGCAGCCCCATTCCCCACAGTGCTACCACAGACACCACCTCCTCCACTGGAGGAGACAGCAACGCATTTTCCCACCACTGACACCACACACAGCACAGGCTTTTATTGCCAGTTGCTGTTTTAAGAGTCTGCTGAGGAACCTGAACAGATACCAGATGTGAACTTCAGATGTGTGTGCAGTTGGCAATAACCTGAAATCCACCACTGGATTTTAAGGCATCTGCTGTTGGTGGGAGGATCAATATCTGATGATTATACTTTCAGCCATCCAGTCTTTCCTGTAATCATACACACAACCTCTGAGTCATCCAGCCTCCTCTCATAACAAATTTCTCAAGAGGCCTCGTGTTGCACAGGGCTGCTCTGATGCCTTATTGATGGTGACTGCTTCCTTGTTCTATAAGCAAGACTGTCAAAGTCATAAGCTCATCTCACAGAGCTCATGGCTGAGCAATGAAATAAATGCACAGAAACTACAAAAGCCTGTGGACTGTGTTGTGTTCAGGCTGGGGGAGGCTCTGTGTTCAGTCTAAGCTAACTGTGCAGAGGGGCACTGGCAAGCCTCCCTTCTCTTCAATGCCTGCCTGAAAACACTGCCTCAAAGACATGACTTTAAACAAGACTTAAACTTGCCCTTTGGTGATGCTCCTTCCCTCCATTGACCACAGTGGGACTGAACTGACTAATTTAAACCAGACAGCTCACTTAAAGCTGTCTAGTGTTCAGTGAAGCTCAGTCCATCTGCCACTGAAATCCTTGGGAACTGATAATTATCTTATGCTGATGACACTGAAAAAAATAATTAATTCTTAGTCACCTGCAAGTTCACCAAGGCTTTCTCAGGAATTGGACGTCAGACTCCTATCGAGTTTCAGTGAGGAAGAACGCCCTTAAAACTTCTTCTGAATAAGTCATGCCCTGCAGGCTATGATGGCCTCAGCACATCCCTTAAAGTGCCAGGACTTCAAGGAGAGACCTGGCTCTGTCAGGCAGGACAACGGAACCAGTTTTTCAGCTTGTTGGCAGAAACCTACACAAAATGTTTAATTAAAAATGCCAGGTTCTGAGGAAGCTGAAAGAAGCTCTGCAGGGTTGCTTTGAGCTTCAGCTGAATGCATTTACATATCATGATGTACAGGTGTTCCATGAGAACACCTCTTCAAGCACTCACAGCAACAGAATCCATTAAGTTTAGCAGAGGCAACCTTTCCACTCTGTGGTCTTATTTTAGGCACTGTTGTTAACATTTTTTGTAACGTGAATGTTGCTGAGAGTTGCCAGCTGGCAGCCAGGTGCCTCCTTCAGTGGCATTGTGTGGGCAGAGTCCCTTCCCTCCAAGGTTTTGGGCTGCACGGTGGGATGAAGAAGGGTGAAGTGGCTCCATCTTATTTGTGGAGGTTGGAGGGAGGTGATTCTGTGGGCTGGGAGGCCTGTGTTCCCTCTGCCTGGCCCTTGGGAGGGTAGGAAGTCTCAAGAGGGCTCTTGGGGCTCTGGTGAATGTGGGGAGCTCTTTCCTGACCAATCCTCCCTGCTCCAACACATTTTCTGGTTGTCCCTGCCACAGCTGTAACTCTCTGCTCAAGAATTAAAGGATAACTCTCCGGAAGTGGAGGTGAGAAAAGCCAGGGAGCCTCAAGCCCATTCCTCTCTCACTCCTCTGACTTCTCACTCCTCCCTTTCCTGCTGCGTTGCATTTTCTGCCCTTGTGGCAGCCTAAAGAAGTGGCAAGGCCTTTCTACCCTGCCTGGGGGGAGCACAGAGCAGGAAGCCACACCTGCAAGGCTGGCACTGCCATCTGCACCTGTTTCTTTTATGGTGACAAAAAGTGGCATCGTCAAACCAAAAGACAAAGATCTCTGCTGGAGTCTGACAGCTGGCTAATCATCTAGGTTCATGTTTAGGCATACATTTGCTAGGCTGCTGAACACAGTTGCAAAGGGCTTAAGAAGCCGATTGATTACAGGTAATCAGTGTACGTTTAAAATGGTTAATTACACTTACTGGTTACCTTTAATTACCTTAAAGTAGACTGTGCATGCTTTATTCATGTGCATACTGCTATCAAAGCCAGTGTAATTGCACTGCAGTATGCAATTTGGGTAGGTATTTTCATCTTTTTGCTAGTATTTTATTTTATTCTTTTACAGAAAATGATAGCTGTGGCTGACTCCAAGGGACATATTCCTGTAGCATTCTGGGACTGATAAAAATCCCAACTGCTAAAACCTTGGCCTTTGGTATGGGTGAGGATCTATCCCAGACGGTTCTTAAACAGTGGGTTGGGATGCTCTGGGGGGCGCTGCAGGGGGCAGGTTATTATTAACACTCACCTGAGGTTATTATTAACACTCACCTGATGATGGACCAGGTGCAAAGGCAGGACTGTCTTCTGCGAGACGTCCACACCCTGGTTTTTCTGTCTTTTCAAACACTCTAAGTGAAAAGATGCTCTTCGACCTGAAACAGCAACACACACAACGTGTCCATCACTTGTGACACACTGCAGGTAACCTGTTTTCAGTTTGTTATCCTGCAGCCCCACTGGACATTCAGCAAAAACACTCACGTGTGCTTTAGGCTCTGTCCACGTTCCCTAACACCCTTTCCAAAGCAGATGTGTTCACAGAGAGCACTCTGATGTCACTGCAGGACACGAAGAAATGACTCCAAATACCTTTGTTGAAGGCTTTAAGACCAGAAGGCTTTATTGTCTATTTTCTTACTACCTTTTATAAGGCGTTCTGATACAGACTTAAGATGATTGGTGAATAGAAATGACCCCTCCCTAATCCTGTTGGTTAAACTAGAGAAACAGAACTAGAAAGGTAAACGTCTCATAGAGAAATTGTTTTGAGAAAACGAGTCAGATGTTTATCAATATTGTTTTGAGAAGAAGCTTTCTTGAGATATTTTTCCCTTGGGAAAGGTTAGCAACTGCTAGCAGGCTGAAATCTCTCAGACTCAGAAACATCAGTCCCACACTCGGGCATCACAAACCAATCAAGACTACCTTCCAAGCAAGCTGCAGGGGAGGATTCTGAACCCTTTTCTCCTTTCAAACGCGTGCAGAGCCCTCAGCAGGATGGTGGCAGCTGAGGCTCTGTGGCTGTGCTGGCTGGGGACATTGTGCTGCTCAGGTGACACTGGCACCCTGCTTGCATGTGATCCGTGTCCCTCGGCTGCCAGACACACTTTGTGTGTCTACAGCAAGGTCAGGTGCAGCTGAATTCATCATTAGGGAATTTACTGGTGAATGGAAGGTAACTTGGACAGACATGAAGCCTTTTTGGAATTTGGAAGGAAGGGAAGGGAAAAAAAAAAGATTTTAGAGGGAACTGCTGAAACAGTCACGTTGTTTACTTGCTATAAAATTAAACTTTACTTCCCTAAAGATGAGAAAGGTACTCTCAATGAGGAATTTCAAACTACTGAGAAGTATGTTTATGATCAAGTGCTTCTGAAAAATGGCAAATAAATCCAGTATTAAAGATTCAATACGTGGCAGATTTAAATATTTTGTGGTCTTCTTGATTTTGTTGACATTTTTCTGAAGAGGGAAAGAAAATTAGAATTCTGAAAATAGTAAGTATACATAATATTGGATTGTTGAGAAAATGCCCTCTCAGGGTTGGAGAAAATATGTTATAACCTGGAGAATGAATGTTACAATGCAGGTTAAAAGTATTTCGTCTTTCTAGAGAAAAATCCCAACTACTAAAGTGAATATGTCATCAGTATATAAATATTCACTAGAATGTAGATAGGGAAGCATTGTATCAAGGGCTGACTGCCTTACAGATAGATATAGAAGTTGTATTTGCCTAATATTGTAAGATTTAAAATAAAGTAAATGTTGTTAGGACAGTGAAACATCCTGGAGGATTCCAGTGAAGACTCACTAGTCTCACTTTAAATATGACACTACCTAGTCTGTCACTGTTATTCTGTAAAAATATATTTTATACACATGATTCTTTTTAGTTTCTCCCTTCAGTGCCCTTTTTCACCACACCAATACTCAGAAAAAGGCTGAAAAAAGCTATAGCTAGAAGAGTCCATTTTTGTCACAGACTCTCTTGATACTTTCGTAAAACCTTGTGATTCATAGGTTTCACCTGACAGTGAAGCACTTGAAAATCTCCAGGTACAATTAGAGCAGAAGGCAAATTTATGTTGTATTAACTTAATCTGACATTCAGTGTGTTCCTGGTAGCAGACAAAGGACACAACCTCTCATTTCTCCTTGCTGAATACACACAGAGCAGAACACCATAAACTCAAGGCTCACCCATTCAGTGACTCCCTGGTGATTGTTTGGAGAGCACAGCTCTCAAATAAACTGCCCTAACTCACTGGCAGGCTTGATCAAACAGATCACAGGGGCTGTCCAAACAGCCACAGGTTCATCTGCCGGCCGAGTGGGAAGCCAGCAGAGCCGTGTGCCTGATCAGGATTGTCTGCACGCCCTGGGATTCCTGACCTCACGGGCTGAATGCAGCAAACAGCAACACCCACGGCCTGGGACTGTGGGCTCGACATTTCTGAGCCTGAATTTCAGCTTGCTAACCATCGCTGGCTCCTTTCCCAAGGGAAAGCTGCCAACAGTTTCTCTTTTCAAAACATCTCTCTCCGTTTCTCAGCACAGGTTCAGCAAACAGTGTTCCCTTTGCCAGAACAACTGTCCTCAGGGGTTGTTTCTATTCCTGAACCAATGGAGAGCAGTGTCAGTGCCATGGAGCAATAACAGACCTTTTTACACACCATGTTCTAAAAGAAACTGCTGAGATTGTAAATAAAGCCTTCTTTCTCCTCTGACAGCTCCATGGAGTCAATCTATTTCGTGTCCTGCTGTGACACTGGGATTCCTTCAGGGAGATGTTGGTACCCCACCCAGGTGGAGGAAACCCAGCCCAGCCCTGCTGGGAGGTTACCTAGAGCTGAGGAGCACAGAAACCCCTTCTTGGGAGAGTGCCGGCTGTCCTCCCCTTTGTTGTTTTCTGGTGGAGTGAGTTGTCTGTTTTCATCATCTTGGTATGCAAGCCTGGGAAGGAGAGCAGAGGGATTTAGACAAGCAGCTGATATTGGGCAGAATAAGCAAGGAAGGCAGGAAGGTCATGCTAGCAAAGGGATGCAAGAGCGAGCTGGCTTCAAACTATTGCTGGTGCAGGAGCAGGAACAAGAGACCATGAGACAGAGAACCCTCTAAACATGAGCTCTGGAAACATCAGGAGGTAGAAGTGAATGTGGGGGGCAGCCCTGCTGATCCAAATGTCTCCTTCAGAGAAGGAAAAACCTAGGTGAAAAAGATCCTTTTCAATGTTATTTCTAAGGCTGAACTGCATTTTTAAAAGAAATTATTTTCTCATATTTGAGTTGTCTACAATTTTCTGATTTTCTCCCATAAACTGAATCTTTTGTAGAAAAATGTCACCTCTTCCCACCTCTCCCCCTTAATTAAAGAACCACCCAAACACCTTGACTAAAGCTGCAAAGCTCACATTTCGGTAGAGAGCAGACTTGGTTCACTACAGTACTCAATGTCTTCATTCAAATTTTCATCATAAGTCTCATCCTGAGACACTTCCTCTTGGCAAACAATTGCCAGCTGGCTGTCTCTGGAACTGGAGCTAATGAGCAAAAAAAACAAGTCAAGATATGGAGATGGTAAAGACAACCTGTTACAAAGACAAGAATGACAAGGCTCCATCTGTCTCAGTTTATTATAATGCTGAAGAGCCATCATAGGAAAAATCAATGATTGAACAGCGCTACAGAGTTCACAAATCCAAGGCAACAACCTTTGTGTCCTCTTTCACAGGATGAGTTTCTGAAACCAGTGCTGAACAACACTGTAAATGTATTTTAATGGAGTACTACCTGTACTCCATTGATGTGCACATCACATTTCCAAAGATACACCTCTCTGAACTCACAGCAAAATCTGGGATGGGCTCTCAGGAATAAGCTTTTTCCCTTGTTGCAAAAGACTTGGTTATGGATTTCAGAGAAGCCTCCTGGACACCCACAGTAACCTTCTCATCCCTGTGATGTGTGTGTGGCCTTTGCCTCCCAAATCCCTCAGTCTGCAGCAGCCCTGCCCTCTGCCTCCTGCTCACATCCTTGCTGGCTTTTCCACCTTTTGTCCCTTTTTTTTAAGAACTGCTGACTGATCCTACTGAATTCAGTAGGATCTGTTCAGAGCCTTAGGTGTGCCAGCCCTCAATTCCCTGCTTGCCTCCTCTTTGTCCCTCTGTTTCACATCTCAGCACTCGTATTTCGCTTCATTTGGACTTTGCGTTTCCTGAGGAGTAAAGTAAAATCTGGAGGTAGCTTGAATCTTTGAGGTATGGACATGGAGGTATTGGAAACAATTTCAGTTTCTTACTAGCATTTGCAGAAGAGAGAAGGATGGCATTTTTTATTTTTTTTATCTTTTAGGGGCTGGAGAGGCAACATTATCTTGTCATCTGGTTAAAACAAAAACCGATGAGAGAAATGTGGGTTGTGTAAAAGAGCCTGTAGGACAGTGCTGCAGTGAATTGCTTCCACTGAATTGGGAGGCAAGTAAAACTGCTAAGGTGCAGAGGGGAAAAAGTCAGTACCCGGCATCTCCTCCTGTTCAGCTATCTGCGTCTAGCCAAAACCATACAGAATTTTTGTATGAACATGTCAGGGTGTACTTCATTATGCTGTGATCAGAGAATGTGTAGATGTGTGAGCCCAGCTAGAATCTCTAAAAAACCCCAAATCTAGAAAATAGCCAGAACACGGATCGCTACGTGCCCCGAGCTGGGAGTATTTTCTGGAGCTGTCATGGTGATCAGTATCTCTATTTCAGCCCTGCTGGCACCAAAAAGGAGAGCTCATATTCAGCATTAATGACAATTTGGAGTTTGAACAGGAGGGAGAGAGTGGGCAGCATTAGAGGGGTATGGAGAACACCTACCGTCCCAGGGTCTCGTAGTAATGTGTCCTAATTCAAGGAACGTGCCCAGGGAAGCAAGGAGAGAAAAGAACACCTCGTTAGCAGTGTCACACCAGCACGAGTCAGCAGGGAGGAGGGCAGATGGGAGCACATGTTGTGCAACTCCCATGGCCTCCCTCAGGAAGGCAGGAAATAGAAAAATCACGGGACTCTTCACTTGGGCAATTCCACACCCATTGAAGTTCCTCTGTCTTACTGTCCTATTTTGCCCTTTCTGGGGGCAGCACTTGGCCACCTTTTCACACTGTTCACTCTCTGCACTGAGAAAAAAAACCCCATCTCTCCTGCTGTTTCTGAAAGTATTAAAAAAATCCCGCACTGAGAAAAATTATATCCTTTTGTGTTAGTCAGCAGTGTGTAGAGAGCCTGAAAACTGTCCAGAGAAGGGGATTTTCTTCGCTTTGTTTCCAAAAACCTTTCCTCCCTCCTACCAGAATGTCTTTGGTGACCTCTGTAGGGATGTGACCTGCTGAATGAAAAACCACTGATTTCAACAGAGCTCCCTGTTGGGCCGTTAAGACACGAAGAGCAGTCTCCTTCACATACCAGTTGGTAAAACACCTCCCTGTGGTGAAGGAGAGATAAATGAGGCTCCCTTTGGATCTTACAGAGGTTTCTTCCTGATAAAGCCCAAAGAAACGAGGTGTGTTGGTCAGTAAGAGTGCTGGTGCTCTGCTGTGGCCAGTATCTTGCACTGTGGGCTTTGGCACAAGTGGAGAACCACAAGGCTCGATCCAGGCTGCAGGCTGGGAATGCCTGGCAGTGACTTTGGCTCGGCAGCGGTGCTCTGGTGTTTGCATGCGCCTTCCAACGCCTGCTCCCTTGGCTCCCTGTCTGCTGGGAAACTTACCTTTTGGCTGGGAGTTTCCAGGGAGCCTCCTGCACACAGATGGTGGGTGACAGCGGGGTGCCGTGGCCTTCCACCGTGCTGACAGTGCTGGGGTAGCTGGGAGGGCTGGGGAAGCGACACAGGGCAGTGTTGTTGGCATTGTTGATGTTGGCATTGGAGCCTGAAGATGAGTAGCTGCTGGGAGTGAAGGTGGAGTCCACCAGCTTCTCGTGGGACGGAGACTCGGTATCTCCGTGGTTGTTGCCAGACTTGTTGATGTGCAAAGGTCTCTGGGTGGTGAATGTCTGGGGGAAGCCGCTCCTGCCGTCGCTTTGGTAATAGCTCACGTGGTTTCCAAACAAGCCTCCAGCTCTCTGTCAGAGAAACAGAAAGGAGTTTTCCTTTGTCAGTGAGATGCGCAAGGGCCCCGGTGTTTTCCTGCTTAGATTGTTCTTGAGGGGAAAAAAAGTGAGGGCCAAAGTGAGCACGATGGCATTGTGCTCTCTGTTCCAGAAGGCAGTGTGAGGACTTCTCTGTCACAGGGACCAGGTACACACAGGCTGGGATTTCAGAGGACTGGCAGGTGTATCTACACCTCCCTCCAGTCCTGGGAGTCCAGGACGGGCTATGGATGCAAGAACCAGGTAGCTGCTGCCTGGTGTTCCCAGTGCAGTTGCAAAGGAACATTTAGATATGAGGGGGAATTTGAGAAGAGCACAAAAAACTATTAAGAGGAAGAAATGAAGAGAAATTTAATGAGCCAGTTATGTACTGTTTGGATGGTGGGTAATGAAAGGGACTGACAGCATCTTTCTGTAAAGAAAGGAGGAAGATGCCAAAGGAGAGGAAAAGTTGCCAAAGAAAACAAACATAAGAAACAGGAGTGAAAAAAGAAGGAAAAGGTTTAGCCAAGTTGCTCAGAAAACTTTCTTCTTCCATAGGAGCTCTGTTGGGTGCCTGTGTGCTTTTTGGAAGGATGCTAGCAGTGCCCCTGAAAGGAGTGAATAAAACACTAAAGTGTGCCTGGCTGCTGCTCTGCAGATTGCAAATGGCTGCACTGATCTGTTAATTTAGGTTTCATGAGGGAATCTTCCACTGAGAAGTTTCCCTTGAGAGAAAGAGAGAAGGAATTGGGAGGAAACTGTGCAAAGACCTTAGGACCTATCACTAAGCACCCAGGCCCACCTCTGATTTCTTGTAAGATCTACAAAACAAGGAGGGCCCAGCTGAAATGCAGAATGAACAAAAGAGAATGTCGCACTCTGAGCTCAGCCTCAGCTCACAGACGTGTTCAGGACCTACCCGGAAGATATCATCTTCAGAGGCAGCAGAAACAGCTTCTTTCATGGCCTTGTCCAGCTCTTCTTCAGCTGTCAGGTCTCCAGAAATTGCTCGTCGGATCTCCGGCCCGATGTCGTGGAGCGTGCGCAGCCCAGCCTGCAAAACAGCAAACTATAGAGCTTCATATCTCCGAGTGGGCACGGGAGAGATTCCAGCATTGCCATTGCTTCCTCAACACTCTGGAGCCCCTTCAGTCAGCATGGAACCCCCAGCTCCTAGAGAAACACCAACAAAGTCTGTTCTTTCATCTCCACCTCGGAGAGAGAGGAGCTCTTGGTGGTACAAACCAAGGAATGTTTGTTGCTAGCCCTTGGCTTCATCACAGCAGGACATAGACATAAACCCACAGGCCTGACTAAGCAGGGCTGCGGGCTTTCAGCTCTGGGTTCTGAGATCCGCAACCAGAGGCTCTAGAGCAGCCAGTTTTCCAGCTCTACTGGTGCCTCAGAAAATCTCTTCTTTTTAATCAGCAGCTTAAATATGGATTTAATAACTAAGCTCCTGGCATTTGGACCTGCAAAGTCCTCAAACCCCTCACTGACTGGAGTCTGTTCCAAAGAGTCCATCCAGGCTGGTAAGCTGTGGGTGTACTGAAGCCTTATTCTGTGTTTGTGCCCACATCACAGCACTTTTCAGCTCGCTGAAACCCCAGAGTCACCCTTTTTCTCTCAATGTATCCTCAAGGGACATAAACAGTACTGCTTGTACAGTCAACAGGGTTTTCTCTCTCTGTCACACAGCCTGGTGATCCTCTGGGTGGACCCCTATCACAGTGGGGAACAGATCCCCATCCTTACAGTCCTGTCCATTGGATGGCTTTGGCATCCAGGTGTGCTTTTTTGCTTTTTAAGTGATTCTGCCTCCTGGCAACATGCACTTGGAATGGGTCAAATGTATGTGGGAGTAAGCAAATATATAGGACACTTCCTAGCAGTTCTCTAAAAGGCTCCCAAATTTCAAATATTACTGGCAGGTTGATAAATCGTGATTATGCCTCACCTGTGCCTTCCATTTCCAGACCTACGGGACTGTGAGCCCACGGCACACAGGCATTCATCCGAAAGGACTGGTGTGATACTCCAAGGGGGTCCTTCCCAGCAGGGACAGCCCATTGCCACCCCCAGAATGGCTGAGGAGGGAAGTGGGGCCACCTGTCTCTAGTGTACCCGCCCTGGCTGCTTGGGGCCCGCTTGTCACCTGTAAGGAGAGCGCGTTGCGCTGCGAGGGCTTCCCCACCAGCCCCTGCTCCTTGCGTTTCTTGAACTTCCTGAAGTATTCCTGGATCAGGAAGGTGGCGTAGAACTTCCCCACGGTCACCTCGTCATCTGCCAAGGGGGGGTGTGAGAAAGGAAATTCAATAAGCAGCTGATTTATCAGTGTGTTTGCTCACGTTGGTGCCTTGGGAGGCTGACCTGGAATGGAGACTGGACAGAGCTGGAGAACAAAGCAGGGATTTATTGAAAGGCCTCCAGGATACACCTTGGGCAGGATGAGAGCCTGACCAAGGCAACACCCCGGGTGGACTTAGAATGGTCACAAAAAATGGCTGACTGGTCACGAGATTTTACATTTTTATAAGTTTTGATCCATCCATATCGGGGTTTAATTGTCCAATTACAGCTCCAGGCTGTGAGGTCCCATCCTTCTTGTTCCTCCCTCCAGCCCACCCTTGGTTGTGCTTTTGGGCTGAAAGTTGTCCTTGGTGTGCAGCAGGAGAAGGATTTGTTTTGTGTCCCTGCCCTGTGCAGAGCTGAGTGACGCTGAGTGTGAGCTCAGAGCTGCACCCCTGGGCAGCACAGAACCTGCAAATACGCAAGCCCAAACTGAAGGCATCAATGTAAGCCTTGCAGAAACACTGGGTGCTGCAGTCCATCTCTGCTTTTTTATGGCATCAGGACGCAGGGCTGAAGGAAGGGGTGTCTCCTCGGCCAGGGCTTGCTGTGGATAGTCAGGAGGAGAGGTGCAGGTGGCACTGGGGCAGCCTGGCTCTGCTGGCACAGAGCCCCTGCAGCAGGAGCACATCTCACCCTTGCACTCTCTGGTGTTGGTTAACCACAAAGGATCTCGTTATAGCAGCAGCCTCCCAGTCTGGGTCAACACATGCTGCTGTCTTGTGACAGCCTGGGGGAAGTCTTATTCACAGCCTGGCTTGCCAGCAGCATCTGACTGATCATCCATCCCAGGCCTGCTCTGACCCTTCTCTGCACTGGAATTCTGCCCCTTTGTGCCTAACGTGGGTGTGAGTGAACAGAGATCACCTCTCCCCTGAAGTGCCGTGTTCCCACACAACAAAAACCGTCAGTCAGCCAAAATGTGCACCCCATTTTTCTCCAGGTAGCTCTCCTCCTTTCTGCAAACCCACTGGAAATTTTAGAAGACATGGTCCACTGACTTCAGTCAGGACCTGGCTGCTTCTGGTGGCTGACTGCCAAGCGCTGTTTTGTGCCCATGGGGCCACCTGGAAAGCCAGGGAATGCCACACTGGATGCCTATGAACCAACCCCTATTTATGCACATTTTTTTCTGTCCCTGATTTCTCAACGCTAAGCACAGCATATTCATGTCAGTATAGAACAGACCTCAGCCTGATGAAATACAGATAACTTGGAGAAAACAGCCTGTCCTCCCCTATTCCAGCTGATGCTCACGAGGTGCTGTAGGACAGGACAGGTGAGGGAAAAAAACAGAGATTCAGAGACAGGGACAAGACCCTGCACTCACCACCTGCAGGAGGCACCACCTGGTCCAGCAGCTTCATACTGGTGCGCTTCCAGATTTTCTTAATTATTGCTCTCAGCTCTTCGTTGGCTTGCTCCAGGTTACCTGCAGGGTGAAAATCATCAGAGAGAGGAATTGAGCAGACCCTGCAGAGGAGCAATTTAATGTCTGGCATGGAGATCTCTGGAGGTAAATGTCAGAGTGTTTTCAGCAGTGCAAAGTTTTGGGCCAAGAAATGCTCAGACCATTCCTAAAGCTCCCTCACAGCAAGAGGTCTTCTTCCCAAATATGCAAGGTTAAGGAGGTGACTTTCCTTCTAGACACCCTTTTCCTCTCAAATGAGTCACCTTTGGTTTTATTTCTTGATTTATGTACATTCAAACTCCTCTCTTCTCTCTCTAGGTGTCTGAAACAAGTATCTTGTCCTCCTAAAGGTGCTATTCCTGCAGTTTTTCTTATTTCTCCCCAGCACTAAGGCTCCTGAGGGTGTTGCAGAGGGCTCTGCATGGCAGTAGTTCTTGTGATAGGATGCAGTGAAGATAGGGACGCTGAATAACTTGCTGAGGATGCAACACGTGGACAGCACCAAAGGCAGAAACCTGCCTCAGCAGAGCTAATTCCAAACTCCTGCCCTGACCACTTAAAAGATCCTGCTAAGGCAAGAAAGAAAACAGTTTGAGGCTTTAGATGGCTTCCCAGGAGTTCACTGGCAATGACTCCCAGACTCTGAGGCTCAGACAGACAAGAAAATTGAGTCCTTTTTGGGTCTCTGCTTCATAAGACACAAGATGTCTCATGGGGATTGTGGGTGGCTTTTTCCTCCGGAGAGTCTCTTGTGCTACAGCAAAATTCTGCTTAGCACAACTTTCAAGGCCTTAATACAATTTGTTTTTGGTTTTGTCACTGTTTTTTGGCTCAGCTGTGCGCAGCTGGCATGGTAAGGTAGAGCTCTGCTGGTCACTGCTTCTCCATACCTGAAATGTGATGCAGCCACTCCTGAGGCAGAGGTGTTCCGCTGTGAACCACAGACCTGGGCTCTCTTTTAGTGCATCTCATTAATATATGAAGCCAGTTTTTGACTCAGGACCAATACCTTTCATTACAGCAGGTGCCAGAGAGCCACAAAGAGGACAAGCTGAGCCCCAAACCTTGTCTGCTTCCCTCAAATGTACCTGCTGGCTACACAAAGCTATTCACAGTCCCTTTACTTCTCATCTGCCTTTACACCACCACTGTTACAACAATGTAATGCTAACTCATGCTACTGGAAGCACAGGAGGAGTTTTTGTGAGATGAGACCCTCGAGTCCAAGCTCTTTTTTCTCCTCTAGACTGGAAGATCAGTGGCAAGAGCAGTCAAGAAGTGGCTCAGCTCTGCAGACAGGGTACAAAGAGGAGGCTTCTTCACCCTTTGTCCCGCTCTTAATTGCTGTGTGAGCAGACATTGATCTAAAACTTTAAACTTTCAGACCACTGTGAAGAATGTGATCAATAATTTAAGGTGATACTATAGGAAGCAGCAGCTTCCTAGGTAGTGGGAAACACTGTGCTTTCCCTAGAGGGTATTACTCCTCCAAACCTCTTTACATAGCTTTGTTGTCCCATGTGCTGTCCATGAGCAATTTGGGTAATTTTTAACAACATGTCCCTGTTGGTTGATTCCTGCCACCTTGATGTTTTTAACCTTCTCTTTTGTTTCACAGTTTCATGGTTTGAGTTTGTTCTCACGCTTAGGTGTGTAAACACTAGCAATGTTTATTGTAAATTTAAGGAGAGTTTTCATCCTTTTTCTTAGAGCTATGGACAGCTGATGGACAGTTGTTGACTAATGGGATGGGGAGAGGTGTCAGCCTTCTCCCCTAATCCCTGGCCTTTGTAGAAATGCTATAAAATAGAGTTAGATCTTTTTAAAATAAATAGTTTATGCTTTTTCACTGAAGTGTGTGCGTGTCTGTGTGACGAACAGTGTCAGATTCCAGCTCAGGACACCTTGGCATGAGCACCTTTGTACCCTCGCAGTCAGCAAGCTTCTCACCTTCTGTCTTGATCCTCAGTGCTGTTCTGACCAGTGCAAAGAGAGTGGCATTGAACATGACGGTCCCATCGCTGTTCAGGGGCATGTTCATGGAGACAAGGCGCTGGGGGACGGAGAGAGGAGAGACAACAATCACACTGCCTCACATGCTCTTCTTGATGTCCTCATGCTGCCCTCCAGACCTGCCACCCCTCTTATGTGAATATCCATGGTTGGTTACACGATGAGAATACCCTGTTATTTCTATCTCCTCTCGTCTGTCTCGAGCTGGGTGTTTGACAGCACCAGCAGATGTTTGTTCTCGGCACTTGAGAGCTGTACTTAGCACAGATGTGTATTTAGCTCTCCTAACCAGACAAAAGGCCCTGAGTAGTGCACAACCCACCTGCTGGGGGCCCAGGGGGTGTTCAGACACGCTGCTGCTGGCTCTGCCTGGTGGGCAGCGAGCTGGGATATGCCCAGTGAGCGAGGCAGGGTCAGCTAGAAAACGCCAGGGCAGGCTGTTTAGTGTAAAACAACTGCTCTGCTGGAAGGCAGCCCTGCCCAAGCATGGGGGCTGGAATTAGATGGTCTTTAACAACCTTTCAGGCCAAACCAATCTGTATTCTGTGAGTGATTCTCTGGATTAGCTGCTGGGAGCCCAGCCTGCCCCTGATGCCTTGGGAAGACTGGCCTGGAACAGAGACTGGACAGAGCTGGAGAATAAAGCAGGGATTTATTGAAAGGCCTTTAGGGTGCACCTTGGGCAGGACAAGAGCCTGGCCAGGGCTACACCCAAGGTGGACCCAAAATGGTCAGAAAGTGGCTGGCCAGTCACAAAGTCTTACATCTTTATAAGTTTTGGTCCCTTTGCATATTGGGGTTTAATTGTCCAATTACAGCTGCAGGCTGTGAGGTCCCATCCTTCCTGTTCCTCCCTCCAGCCCACCCTTGGTTGTGCTTTTGGGCTGAAAGTTGTCCTTGGTGTGCAGCAGGAGAAGGATTTGTTTTGTGTCCCTGCTGTGTGCAGAGCTGAGTGACGCTGAGTGTGAGCTCAGAGCTGCACCCCTGGGCAGCGCAGAATCTGAAATACACGAAAGCCCAAACTGAAGGCATCAAATGTAAGCCTGGCATGCCTTACTTTGCAAGCCACCCGGTGAGGGCAGAGCTTCCCGAAGCCCAGCGGGGGCTGGATCCGCCGGAGCAGCGTCACCACATCCAAGTGTTTGATCCGACCCCTGTGGGAGAGAGCACAGTCAGGGCTGCATCCCGACCTGCTGGCCAGCCCGCAGCGTGCACGTACAGCTAAAAGTGTCGCTAAGGTCTCTCCAGCCTCGTGCTGCTGCTCCCTTAATAGCTTAAAGTATTCTTATTTCAGGCCTCTTGCATCTGGCAATTCTGCAGGATTTGCCCGGCGCTCATCTAACTTCTGCTAGTGCAGAAATCCCAGCTGCCAGTCATACTTGAGTCAATACTTGGATTGACCTCAGCCTTTTCAATGTTGCAGTTTCCTAGTGCATGAACAGACAATTTGGGGCTCTCTTCCCAGCACTGACCTGCTCAAAATAAATATCTACTTATTTACTTGCTGGGCTGAGGCCCATAGCAGGCAGAGAGGTGTAAAGGGTCTATTTCCTTGTGGTTTACCTCCCACATAAACAGCCCCAAGCCACTGCCTTTTAATATTTGTTTATGCCTGGGGCTGTCACTAGAGCGAGCACAAACCAAAGTACTGAACTTCCTCCACAGCAGCAGTTGGGTTTCTCTTAAGTCTGGTAAATGGATTTTCAAAAGAAGAATTCTCTCATGGAGAGAGGAAAGCTACCAGAGCCAGAGGAGGGGCATGGGCCGTGGATGGGGAAGAGGAATAAAAGAGCTTTGCATTTATATGCAGGGAGGGACAGGATGCCACCTGAACTGAGTGGCTGTTACATGGCTTCAGCCACTGCAGTCTTGCCTTCAAGCAAGCACAAAAAGTAGCATGTTCTGTTAACAAATGGTGTATTTGTTAGAAGTCCGCGCCTATTCCCCACCCATATTAAAAGTCCCCAGCCTGGAAAGTCACCGTGAAGGGGAAGAAGAGTTTAAATTCAGGTATCACTCTCATAATGTGACACGCCCTCACGCAGGGCAGAACCCGAGCCCAGGCTAATCTGGACACGGTGTCTCCTAAAGAGCCCTGCTTTTAGTTCACACCCAAATCTCTTTCCACAGCTTTTGCATCATGAAGGGGGCTTTGCAATTATAATCGTCAACTGCACAGCAATGCCACGGGGATCTAAATGCACCTTAAGCCTAAGCATGTGTCAAACAGAGCATATGATACTGAATGTCAGTTAAGCCCTCCTGCGAGCTGTTGTAGTGTAACTTTAAATCCCTGCAAGTCTGCTGTTGTGAATAACCCTGCAGACAATGTAATGAGCTATGGGAATGTACAGGTTGTGATGGGCATTTATGACACATGAAAAAACAGAGATTTGAGCACAGCAGCTCTGCTGTGAGTGCAAAGTCAAGCAGAGGAGCCACAGCTCAATATCCCAAACAAATACAACAATAAACCAAGCCTCTAATCAGCTTTTCTCCATCTCCTGCTGCCCCTGACTCGGTCTTTATCTCCCCAATAGAAAGTAAAGCAATGGCTCAACAGGTAACAGTACAGCCTGAATGTTGAGATTTTTGTGAGTATCTTGGCACTTTGGGCTTATGGATTCCCCAGCAGTACCTTGTGGTGATATCTATTTTAGGGGTTTGGTACCAAAAAAAAAAAAACAAACCCAAAAAAGAAGGAAAGTTCTTGCAGGAGGAACATGGCACTTACTGCACTGAGTCTAGAGAACAGAAAATAATGGGCCTGTTCTCCTGAGGAGCTCTGATATCCAGGCTGGGTTACTTACTTAGCTTCAGGGTCATACTCTGCCCAGATCCTTTTAAACTCATCCAGGTGGTGTGGTCCTAAAATGGACCAGTCCCGTGTCAGGTAATCGAAGTTATCCATTATAACAGCTACAAAAAGATTGATGATCTGCAAACAAGGACAGAGATGATGTGATGGATGAGGCAAGGAACAGTAAATTTTACCAGGTTCTCCATTTAAGGTCTGGATTTGGACTCACAAAACTAGGAAGCCATTAGGGTTAGCTTCTTTATTCCCCCATGCCAGCCCCCCTAGTTTAGGTGGGAAGAGCCCAGAGGTGGAATATTCTCAGCTGGTTACCTTTTTCTCTTCCCTACTAGATGGATAGGCACAAATTTTCTAAATTCTTTTATTTACCTGTGTCTTTGCCTGGCAGAATGGGGTGGGATTCATCTCCGACAGGCAGTGGGGCTGAGATAAAAGTCCTTTCTTCTGGCCCAAGACCAACATTTTAAAAATGTTGCTGGTGTTCACTGGGAGAGTTTTGGGCAGTGCTGCCAGCTGCAGAGCGTGCGCTGTCGCTCCGAGCAGTGCCACATTGCAACCACGGAGCAGATGCAAGTGGGATATGTGTATTCTCACAGTCATTGCTGCTGGCAGCGGAGGGAAAACCTGCTCAGCTGCCAGAAGGAAGGTAGGAGGGAAAGTGGGAAGTGTGGCTGAGGCGTTGCTAGCCTCAGCACAGCCCACAGCGCACTAATTTGGTTTTCTCATTGAGGAGGAGGGGGGAAGAGCTCTCCTTTGCTGTGCACAAAGGATTGGGATTGGAAGCAGAGCATCCCCCGGAGCTGGAGGGAGGCAGGGAAGGGGTGCTGTCACTGGGAAAGAGCCCTTGGGGAGGTTTCCCCTCTTTGAGATCATTCCCATCCTCCGCATTGCTGGGGCAGCAGAGGCTGAGTGTGGCAGAGGGGAGGTTTGGGCTGGGGCACTCACCAGGAAGGCACAGAGCATGTAGAAGCTGATGAAGTAGAAGACAGCGAAGCTGCTGCCGCAGGAGTGATCGGCTTCCGTGGAGTTGGCCGGCTCCGACTCCGGGTCACACTTCTTGTCCGGGAGACATGCCAGCATGATTTCCTGCCAGGCCTCACCTGTGGCACACCTGGGCGAGGCAAAGGGCAGGGCAAGACAGCAGTGAGCTTGGATGTGACGGGGACTGGCACATTAGCAACCTGTTCCTGATCCCATGAACATAAAATGGGAATTTTGCCGCTGAGGGTGATTAAGAGCGAGTTAGGCTGATGGCTTTGACGTCTCCTGGCATATCCTGCTCCTCTGTTTGGTTTTGTTGCCATCATCAGTGTGCCATTTCTGGCTGGCTTTGGCTGCTGTGGGTATGGGGCTCTCACGTTCCAACCAGAATCATGGAGATGTGCGTGACATGGCTGTGGACTGCATCTAAAAAAGTCCCTCAAGATTATGACAGTGTTGAATTTGTGCCAACTTCCCACCCCTTCAACGCCCCTCCCTGGTGCTAAGCTGAGCTGGGCATGGTCATGTCTGAGCACCAGCTCATCACATCCCTTTCCCTGCTAGAGGTCATGCTGGCCAGAATGGAATCAAAGAGGTTTTTGATGCACGTCAGCACTGGAGAGCACTGAAAACTGGCCACCTTCCTTCTGTGCAGGAGGACTTGTGCCCCTCCCCAGCACTGAGCACTGCCAGGGTGAGCCGCTGGGGTACAGGAGACTCCATGGGCTGGTCATTCCATCTGATATAATTCCCAGCTCCCCCGCTGAAGCACAGCATGTTACTGCTCACCTCGGGAACATGACAGGGCAGAAGGAGATAAGCTGTGCCCGGGAGCCGAGGAATCGTGCTCCCAGACTGACACAATCCAGAGCTGTCACACACCCACCTGAAAAGCAGCAGCACTGCCTGGGGGAAGGTCTGGAAGTTATTGTTGCGGTTGATTTCTGTGGTATCGTTCAGAGCGATTTTACCAAACACCTGGCAGAAAGCAGAGGTCTTTTCAGATTAGTCCTGCAAAATCCCCAAACCTCTTGTCACCCGCAGCTCTTGGCCTCGCCCTGACTCTGATATTTAATGGGATCTGCTTTTCTATTAAAAGAAACTTTTCTGTGTGTCTTTCACATATGTGGTTGCTTCCCTGGCTCATGCTTTATCACCAGAAAAGTACTAGTTTTGCAATAAGAGGCATCTTGTGTCAAAACAAGGTGTCCTTCCTTATTCATACCCTGAATACGTGACACGGGGGCTCGTTTTAACAGGCACTCATGTGGGAAGGGAGTCCAGCTGAAAGAAATCAGTAACAGAGAAGAAAAGGCTTCTTCCTTCACTGCTTATCTATCTTTGTCAGGGGGAAAATGACAGCAAAGACCAGCAGCTGCGAAGCCTTGAGCTTCCAACTCTGGGAGGGGCCTTGGATCTTCACAAAGAAATGTAAAGTACGTTTCCTTGGGCCTGGAATTGTGCAAATCTCTGCCCTTCTCTAGTCATGCTTGTCACCAGCAGGTGTTCCAGGCGTCCTCCCAGACTGCAGCAGCATGAAGACGATGACCAGATCTGCCCAGACAAGGATGCTCTGGAGCTTCCTGCCATGCCACACCAACCAGTTCATCCAGTTCATGCTCATCCAGCCATGGCATGAAGCCTGCAGCCATCAGCAAACCTTTATAGGGGCCAGTCTTTGGGTGTGAAGTCCCCAGTGCAGCAGTTTCAGGCCTCATAAAAATATCTTGGACAGCTGTGGTACTTTCAGGCAGAGGGACTGAGAGCTTAACAGACTTTGTGTGGCAGAAAGATCTCTGCGCAGCAGAGTCAGGACTATTTATTCTCCATTGATAACAACGTGGCAGGGATCTCTGGGGCTGAGAGCTGTAATCTCTCTGTAGCCAAAACAAGCAGCAGGAGCAGAGCAGCTCTGAGAGAACACTGAGCTTCTTTTCAAGGAAATGTCACCGATAATTAGCACCCCAGGAGAAGCAACGACGTGGAGAGGAGCACGGGGACAATGGTGGGATGGCCTTGCCAGACGGGAGGGAGGGTCAGCACATGGCAGCTTTCCTCAGGGGTTCCTCATGGATGTTTGGGCCTTCCCTTGCCTGCCCAGCCACAGGCAGCACTGACAGCCCCAGCTGCACCCAGCTGGAGCTGAGGCAGCCCATATTTTTCATTTCAGGCAAAGGTAGGGAAGGGAGCGTCCCACGATCCTCCCCTGGACCCTGCAGCTTCCCTCCCACACGATGCTCTGGCAGCAGCTGCTGAGGGTGTTTTGCATTAGGTACCAGGGAGGAGCTGTGAGTGGAGGTTCCTCCCTCATGGCCTCTCCAATCTGGGCCTCCTGGGCCATCCTCTGAGTGGCTTCATCCATCAGCATCAGCATCAGCCTGGAGTTTTTCCACCTGAGCACATTGGGTAGTGAGGCTTGAATGTTGTTACGCTCCAAGTCGTGGCAGTAGCTGACAGAAAGGTCTCCTATATATGGGAAATTCTGATATTTTTATCAGTTCTGGTACATCTAGTCTTTCATGATAGCTGGTTTATGGAGTGAGGGATGATTTTCCTTCCTATGTGTCCCTATGTGTGAGGGAACTCTGCGTGTCAGCATGTGCAAGAGAGCTGCACACAAAATGTGTGAGATGCCATTTGGACAAAAAGTGAGGATCAGAGGTCTGTGGGCTCTGGGCTAACAGGGAAAATGAAAAAAGTTGGTTTTCTTATTGGGAGACATGAGGGCACAAAACGACCTGGTAATCTAGATCAATGTGAAAGACAGATGTATGATCTTCAGGCTGCTAAAATGATTTAAGGAGAGACTTGAATGTAAGCCAAGGGTTAAATAGGTAACTTAGAACTAGCTGACAGAAAATGGAGTAGAATTACAGAATAAAGCATCTGGCCCCGGTGGTGCCCCAATCACTGTAGACCCCATTTGTGTGGGTGCTTGGAAGGCACTCAAAGTGCTTTGTACAGCGAAGTAATACCAGCTTAATGCTCCAAAGTGATTTTCTCTACGGCACAGGTAGTTCTGTAAGATCTTGGCCACCTTAGGTATCAAAGGCAAAACTGGCAAGTATGACCTTAGTAGAGTAAATGGCAGCTGTGATTGCTGGGGCTGTTGTTCTGTGATAATTCCAGAAAACATTAATTTTATTTTTCACGGTGGGGCAGGGTAGATGGAGTCTGCGAAAACATGTGGCTGTAATAACAGGAAACAAATTAAAGCAAGGTCACAGAGGTCAGATGAATTTCATTACAAATTCTGCTGTCATTGTGAAACCAAGAAGCCTGTCATGTCTGAAGACCTCTGGAAGCAATTATGCCCTGCCTTTCTATACTGTGGCCTCTGGTCCCAGATGGCTGACTTGTCTGAGAACTTTGATTAACACTGAAGTGGAAAGTGAAGCTTAGCTGTGGAAAAGCAGCACAGCAAATGAGGCTGGGGCTGTCACAGACTGTGCCTGAGTCACGTGCTGCCCTCAGTGGCCTCCGTGCAACATCAGTTCCTTGCACAGGTGAATGCTCAGGATGATTCCAAGCACATTTTGCACGCTGAGTAAGATGTGTCGATGCAGCTTCCTGGAGAAACTCCGAGTGTTGGTACATTGGGTCTGATCCCAGATTTACCTTCATGGGTGTAGATCAAGAGCTGCTCTTTACAACTCAGTGGAAGTTACGCCAGTGTGAAAGAGATGCAAGAGAACATTTTGGTTTGCTCGGTGCAGCATGGCCATAAGCCCGCTTAAAAAAAAACCAAACCTGCTTTGAACCAACAAGCAAGGCAGCAAGTCTTTGTGGATATTCCTTCAAGAATATGGAGGGCGTGCATGGTCTTTTTACTCTTTGCATATTTTGTTCTGCCATTAAATGGGTCAATACATTTTTGCTTGCTTGCTTTTTTTCCTGGAGCGTGCTGTGCTGCTGTTGGAAGTACCCAGTCAGTGTTCTCCAGCTGAAGTCAGCTGCCATCTCACCTCACCGGCTGAAAACACTGCTGTAAGCCCCCACAACCACACACCGACCCAGCCCTGCTCCCTTGCTCTAGCAGGACGAGACAGACACAGCCGAGCTCTCTGAGCATCACTCACCTGCATCCCAATCACGGCGTAGATGAAGAACAACATCACGATTAAAAGAGCCACGTAGGGGAGAGCCTGGAAAGGAAAGGAAGAAAGAAAGGAAGGGAGGAGAGCGCTGTGTCTGTGCCTGGAGCGCGCCGCGGGCCCGGGGAGCGGGAGCGCGGCTCTGCAGTGCGGGCGGGCGGCCACGAGATGGCGCTGCAGGG
>WBMY01001892.1:62354-89738 GCA_013397315.1 Donacobius atricapilla | reverse complement strand
GGATGGATGGAAGGATGGAGGGAGGGATGGATACATGGAGGGATGGATGGAGGGATAGATGGATGGATGGAGGGATGGATGGAGGAATGGATGGATGTGTGAGTGGATGGAGGGATGGAGGGATGGATGGAGGAATGGATAGATGGATGGATGGAAGGATGGATGGATGGATGGATGGATGGAGCTCCGCTGCCTTCCCATCACTCCTGCCCTTAACCAAGCCAGGAAGGTGAGGGAAAACCAGTGCCTACACCTGCCTACCAGGAGGAGAAAGCTCTCACAGCCAGCATTACTCTGGCTCTAAGGGCAATGTGATATTTCTCTGGATCCAGTGCAAAATAAAAGATGCAAAAGCTGCTGGAATCTTAATTCATGAAAATTGAATTACTTCTGCTGGAATGGCTGGTACCACCCTAAGTACCAGAAGCACCTTCCCTGTTCAATGTTAGGTGTCCCTGATGGTGTCTGGCATGCACTGAGTGTCGGTGATCAGGTGCTGAGAGGAAACGCAGAGCCCTGACATGCAGAGCTGCCTCCCAAGGAAGAGGTCAGTGCAATCAGCCAAGTGCTGAGTGCTGCTGGTTTCCTCCACCACTAACAGGAATCAAGGGCTCGGGACTTCATAGGCTTGGGCTTTTGAGCTGGAATCTTTTGAAATATCTAGTGCTCAGATAGACCAGAGGCCTTCAGAACTTGCTTCAGAGGAAATGGGTGGACACACTCACTCTGAAAATGTGAGCACAGTCCCTGATCTAGATTTTGAACGCCCAGTTTCACAGGATACAACAAGCCTGCAACATTATCAGGGGGCTGCAGCACCTCTGCTATGGAGACAGGCTGAGAGAGCTGGGGCTGTTCAGCCTGGAGAAGAGAAGGCTCCAGAGAGACTCTGGAGTACCTTCCAATCCCTAAAGGGGGCCTACCGTAAAGTCACTGAGGGATTTTTTTCAAGGCATGCAGTGATAGGAGAAGGGGTGATGGTTTTAAACTGCAAGAGGGCAGGTTTAGATTAATATTAGGAGGGAATTCTTTACTGTATGGGTGGGTGAGACATGAGCAGGCTGCCCAGAGAAGCTGTGGCTGCCCCATCCCTGGGAGTGTTCAAGGCTAGGTGGGATGGAGCTCTGAACAACCTGGTCCAGTGGAAGGTGTCCCTGCCCATGGCAGAGTGGTTGGAACCAGGTGATCTTTAAGGTCCTTTCCAGCCCAAACCCTGCTGCAATCCTAAATTCAACACAACTAAATCCAGCAGGAAAAATCAAGGGAATATTTTCACTGGCCACCATGGAGATTTGACTAAGATCTGCATAAATCATCTCAAAGAGATCTGAATATTAAAAATAGCAAAAATTAATCAAATCCTTTAGACAATGTCTGTAATCATCATCTTGAGTCACAGGACAGATTCCTCTGGCTTTTTTGGGGGCGCAGAGAAATCGGTATGTTTGCCCCACAATGTCACTGAAGGGACCACCAGCTCAGAACATTTAGTTATGATTTTGTGATGATTTAGTTGGGACTTGACGCACACAATACCTAAGAGCTCCTGGGACAGTGTAACCTTAACAGTGCTTCTGTTTTCTGGTGGTACTTCTGTACCAACAACTTCTGCTGTTCCCATCCAAATGGGGATGGGAAACTGTCGTCTCTCCTGTCTGTCTGCCCCTTCACTTCCTTTTCATGTTCTTCTGCTCAGCCCATTCCTCTCCACTAATGCACCTTCCTGCTCATCCCTGCCCCTTGTTCCCCGTGGCTCCTTCAGCTCCCCACCTCCCAAACCCTTCACTTGTGCCTCTGTCCTCCTCCGGCTCTGTCCTTCCCTGGCGTCACCCCTTTGTCCCTGTGATTCCCACGGCCCTGCCGTGCCCTCAGCACCCTCTCACTTCCTTCCCCTCCCACTCCCCAGCCTGACCCTGCTGCTGGCTCTGCAGACAGAGGGAAAACCCGGAGCATTTTCCCACCGCTCCGACCAGTGCCCCAGCTTGGACGTCAGCGCTTCATGCCCTGCCCAGGCCACGTGGAAGTTACCACGGGATCTGGCTCCATGGGTTTGTTGCTTGTTAATCTGCCCCGTGTGAGCAGAGATGCTTCCTGGAAGCATGTGGGGACACTGGAGAGCCTGTGCCAAAGTCTGCTGGGATCCCACATTCTGACAGTGGGACTGGCTGAACTGACAGAGGCACGGTGGCTATTCTTAGCTACCAAAGGAGCCTCCCGGTAGTCGCAAGAGGAGGAGCTCAGAGCAGAGAATTCCATGTTATAAATGGCTAAAGGCTTTCAAGGGAAAAGGCGCTTGCTTGCAAGGCCACCTTTTTTTTTTTTTTCCCTCCCCTCATGCTTTCTCCCACCACCCTACAACCCTGCCTGAAAGTGACCCTCCAGTTGAGGAGGTCTGATGGTCCCTGGAGTAAGTACCAGGTACTCCCTTTCCCATCCATCTCCTCCTCGCCAGCCGTGAGCATGACAAGTTCAGCTCTTGCTAAAGAGGCTGGAGGGGCACAGGGGCAAGGGGAGGAGAAGCAGGAGCTGGAAAGTGTCACTCTGTGCCCCCTGCATCAGGCCTGGCTGAGCCGTGCCAAGGGAATCTCATTCCTACGCATGCAGATGAAATGGTTCCCAGTGGCGCTGCTCTAATAGCACCCTGGAAGCTGGCAACTCTGCAAGCAATGGAAAAAGTCACTGCGGTATGGACGTGTCAGAAGCCTGCTGTGCAGGGTTCGGCCCTCTGGCAGTCAAGGAGTGTGCAGAATGAGTCCTTCGCATCAGCCTGGAGGTCTGGAGAGCACGGGAAAGGTCCGTGCTGATCCCTGGTGTGCACGTGTGCTACTTCTGCTGAGAAGAGACAGAGGTTGCAATGAGCTGCAGCTTTGCAGGCTTTGGTCCCAGCTCGTGTTGTTGCTGGTGAGGTTTAAGCTTTAAAGTGTGTGTCAGTTCCTCTTCCATTTGAGTCAATACAAAAGCTATTGACCATTTACAGCCTCAGTCTGGTGAGTGTATAGTTGCTTGTGTGTTGCACAAGTCTCTCTCTCATGCCTTTGTCCAGTGCTGTATTCTGCATATTTTCTCATGTTTAGGCCACCATTTGTATTCCTGTGTTGTGTTTCCCTGCCACTTCCTTTGGATATGCCCCAGCTAACATCCAGGTTGTGCTGGTCCAGTAAAATCCAGGTCACATACTTTTAAAATGCAGGAATATCCTATGCTTCATCTCTAAGTATCATTTTACTGTGTGTGGCTAGATTTTTTCTAGCAAATAACTGTAGTGTTTCTTTTCCTCTAAAGGTGATGATTCTTATCCAGTCTGGTCTCTTCACTTCCTCCTATCTACTCTAGAACTTTACCTACCACTGAAATGCAATCTGTCTCCAGGGAAGAAAGCAGCAGCAATTTAATAACTTGGCATTGTTACAGCTCAAAGGAGTAGGGCTAAAAAGGTGAATTCTTCCTGGATGAAAGTATGGAGGCCACACACCTCTCATACTCACTGGAAATCCTCAAAACAAGGCTTAAAGGAAACTTAATTGAGACCCAGGCCTTCCCCCCATATAGCTGTGCATTTCACTTAAAGTTACACATATGAAACACAGCTCCAATAAGGAAAAAAAAAAAAAAGGACGAGATCCAAGGGTTACAGGCAGGCAGTAATTGAGTTGAACTGAACTATTAAGGCTGTTCAGGAGGGTCTCAAGCAATTACTGATGCTTTAAGGCTGAAACTCATACCCAGGCAGTCATTCCCTGCGAGTCCCATTCACTTGACTCGTTCGTGCTGCTCGTCCCTGGGCGCCTTTGAGCCGGGGTGGCACCTCTCCCCAGGAGAGGGGAAATCAAAAGGAGCTGGGTCTTTATCTTAGAAAGAAGTGAAGGAATACCTGGAAGGACTTGATGAAGGTCCAAAGCAGGGTCCGGATGCCCTCCCCTCGGCTCAGGAGCTTCACCAGGCGCATCACGCGGAAGAGTCGGAAGAAGGTGATTGAGATGCGAGAGTTTTCCTCTGCGTTCTGGAAGCCATTGGCACAGAGGCAGGAGTTACAACAGCACGAGAGGAACGAGGGCCCTGGGCCACAGAGGAGGCTATGCCGAGGGTTCACTGCACTGTTCCTTGTCCTGGTTCTGCTCCCTGGGCTTCCTTCCACTCCCTGGCACCCCAGGGACAAGCCAAGGCTGCTCAAGCCTGCCCTGTCTCCCCATGGTGGCGAGGCTGCTCTACAGGGGCTCTCAAGGCCCTTCAGCTCACCTGAGCTTTCAGGGATTAGGGATAGGTTATGCTTATACCCCTCCAATACATTGGAAAGAGGCCATTCCCCTTTGACCCTGCCCCGGAGGAGAACGACTTTCCCTTTTGGCCTGAGTGTTTCACCCCAGTGAGTGCCTCAGCCAGCAGTTCTGGTGATTCTGGTGTCGGGCACCTGCGACGTGCTGCTTGCTGTGCTGGGAAACAGGAGCAGGTCCCAGATTTGCCCTTGGGTGCAAAGCCAGCCTGGCTGCCCCAGTGCTGCTGGCTGTGCTCCTGCAGGCTGGGCCCTGGCCACTCGCTCCCACTGCTGGGCCTTTCTCATTTCTCATGACCCCTTTGTATTTCCCACAGTCTGTGTGCTGACTTTTTTTTTTTTTTTTAAACGTTTTATTTTGGCCTCGCTGCTACTGTTCGAGCGTGGAGTATTTTAAAATAGTCTTTCCTTTGGCCTGTTTTTTTTTTTTTTTTTTTTCTCACAGCATCTGCTTTGTCCCTAAGCGTTTTCCCCTGGGGTTGTAACCGGCTCTGACATTCCTCAGCCTTCACATGTGTGAAGGCAACATCCATCTGAAGGCTGCAGCAGCAGCAGGCTCACCTGGCCTTGGCAGAGGACTTGCTGCCTAGCTCAAGGGCACAGCAAATGCCATGTTTTCCAGTTTATTAACCCCCTAAAATGCCGTGCCAAGCCTGTGGAGCTGGTGCCTTCCGGTAGCAGCACCGTGGGAATGTGACCTCCTCTCACAGGGGGAGATAACACTGTCACCCTGTCACTTGACCCTGCTGTGGAGCAAAGTGCATGGAAACCCCCCTCTCTGTCCCCACCCAGGCTGCAAAGACTGCAGCTCGAGTCTAAACACCACGGAAAGAGCAACATTTAGGAGGAAGAAACAGTGCAGATCACCCCTGCTGTTAACTACTCACCACTGTGTAAACCAAGAGAGAACAGACCCTTTGGATTTCCTGTCACTGGGCAGTGAAAACAGCAGCTGCTTGATAAAACCCAAGGCACAGCAGCGGCCCGGGCGGATATTTCTGGGATTAAATGTCCAGATGCAGATGGGTACCAGTGTGTGCTCCTGTTTGAGGCAGGGGGAGCAGATGGGTGCTCAGCTCTGTCCCTGTCCCAGCTGTGTGCTGGGTGGGACCCCCTGCTCGCACAGAGAGCTCAGCACCGTTTGCAGCAGGTCAGGATTGCACCCAGCTGCAGCTTGTCTGTCTGTCTGTCTGTCTGTGGGGTGTCTGTCACCACTTCCTCCACTCTGCACCAAAGGCTGGCCTGTGGAATAACTGGGTGAAAAAGATTCGGGGAACAGGCTGTGCCAAGGGAAAGCCTGAGCGCTCCCTACACCTCACATCATCCTTCTTTCATTACTTGGACATCAGGCTCTGGGCTTCAGCGAATTGGAGGGAGTTGCTCTGAGGTGGAGGGAATGTGGCCTCCAAGGAATCAAAAATCGCGGCACTGGATACTCTCAGTGCTACAGAGGGATAGCTAAGGTCAGATACCACTTCCGGTCTCATAGAAGCAAAGCTCTAATGCCATCTAAAGCAGAGCTGAGGTGCAAATTTAGAGGTTGTGTGGACAGCAGTCCTGCTGTGGTTGTGACTAAAAAAACAGTGTTTTCTTATTCTACCTGCTGTGCTAGGTCTTGGCTTGGCTCTTTAGGTGGCAGCAAGTTGGGACATGGGTCTGGTCAGAGGTTTTAGTATTCCTTTGTCCTTCCTCGCTGAGAGGAGGCAGCTGCTGTAGGCAGAGAATTATCTCTGCCCTCCTAGCATCCTGGAGCAGGCAAAGTGTAAGCAGCAGATAGAACAAATCCCTCCCTGACGCAAATCTGCAAATCACTGGCACCAAGCCACTTAGCCAAAAACTCAGCGATGCCTCAGAAGATTACAGTCACTTCAAAACTAGGTGGCCATGGATTAGCTGGTGCTTGAGTAGCCCTGCTTCCTTCCTCCTGGCTTTCATCCAGCTTTTTGAAGGCCTAGAGGAGGGAGGCTCTGCAGAGTGGCAATCCAGAAACTGGAGTTACTGCAGCCCTGGGGGGGTGGTGTGAGTGATTTATGCACCATGGCACCCCTTACTCTTTTTTTGGTGCAAAATACGAACTCAAATGTTGTAATGAATCACCCCACTGAAGAGGAGTGTCAGAGTGCCAACCCTCTCTTTTCTGGAGGCTTGGACGCGAAGTCACACTGCAAACTCATTCAGTAGTGACCCAGGGGCACGGTTTGGGGCTAACAAGAAATCTTACCAGGTCCAGTTCTCTCTTGGTGGTTCATTAGAAGGCAGAAGGACAGTTAACTCGACCAAAGGAAAGCTCAGGATGCACAAGAGAAACACATGTGCAGCATATCCACAGCTGATGTGAACACCAGACTCACACCAATACACGACATGGCAGCTTCATGCACAAATAACTAGGCTGGGCTTGGAGAGAGAACTTGTGATCACGGAGAAGAGAAAAAAGGAGTGTGTTAGAAAGAGTGTCACAGAAGCTGGGGGGGTGGTCTGTATTTTTGGTCTTACCATAGAGGAAGAGCATTGGGTATGTTCAGCTGGCTTTAAAGAAAGGCAGACAGAAATAAGCTGTAATAAGTCTCCAATCAAGAGCCCTAGTAAACTAGGTCTTGGCTAACACAGGAGCAACAAAATGGCAGAAGAGGGCAAAAGGGGATTTGAAAGAAATGCACAAGAGGCTGGGCTTATTCCCTAGGGCGCCCAGGATCAAGGCTGGCCGTGGCAGAAGGAGGTACAGCTGCCACTGAATTTGATGTAAGCTCTCTCCACTACCACCACATGTGAGTCACACCCAGGGCCTCCTGAGTGCTGGCCACCCTGGCAGTGGAGGTGCTGTACTGGTAAAATGTTTCTTGTTCAATACAGGGGCTGATTTAGCTCTCCAACTCAGATCCAGGCCGTGTCTGCACAGGGACCAGCCAGCTTCTAGTGCATCCGTCTGATTGGTAACCCCACAACAACCCAGTGCTAAAGCAGCTCTTTCTGTTTATATATCCCCGTTCCCTTACACACAGTTCTGGGTGAGGCAGTGGGTTGGGAGAGTCTCACTGGCTCCTGGCAACCCCACAGCACCCAGCACCAGCTGTGGGAAGGGCGTTGGTGTCGCTAATTTGTTCGCTCTGCTTTCATCCACCTCACAGCAAAGCCCTAGGGACCTAATGGGTCTGCTCTTGGAGGCCAGGCTGAGCTGAGCCAAGCCCTGGTCATGCCTGGAAGAGTCAAATTGCTGCAGACACTCTGCCTGATATTCCTTGATTAACCTCTGGGGCCATTTCCAATTCTGAGAGCAATTCTAAAAAATACCCAAGGCTGCAAGTATCCTTAGGTGTAAGAATCAGAATTTTAAATTAAATAAAACTGTCTTTATTAGGAGTCCTTCAGTGCGATAGTGACATAATCCTTCAGGCCTAACCTCTACCATATGCCAAATCTGTCTGCTACTTTAGCAAAGTGGGAACTGATGTATTCATTCTTCTCTCAGTGTCAGAATTCCCCTCTAGTGCCATGGAGGACTCCTGCAGCATGCTCCTGCTCTCCAAGGATGCTGCAGTAATCAAACGGGCATTGCATTACCTGAAGAAAAACTGCAGCTTGGATGCACAGCCTATTTGGTGATACAGGCAAATGAGAGCAATTAAAACCCCAAGATACACCAACTCATTTAATAATTTGGGTTAACTCACTGGTTTGGTAGTGTCAGCTTTCATTGCTTTTAGCCTCCTCTTTCACATGTTTGCTCTTGTGTTTTCAGATCACATACAGGCAAAAGTTGGCTTGAATACCAAATAAAGAAGCAGTGCCCATAGAGACATTTCCTACAGGTCGGGCATAGATTTTGATTTTGTGTTGCTAGGCAAACATCTTTCCAGCAAAGCCTTTCTCTGTCCCATCCCCCTTCCTCTTTCTAGTTCTGCAAATCTCCTTTTCTAACAGTAGAAGGACCCTTATTCTGCTGTTTGCTGCATTCCTGCTAGGAGGTACAAAGGCCCCTCAAAATAACTGAAGGAAGCCTAAAAATTTTGGGGACTCTCCATCCTTCCTGGCTGACAGCGTTGGTGCATCCAAGAAGGCTTTTGAGGTGCTGTGGGACATTGTGCCTTCATTGTCCTTTCTTCTCTTATTCCCTAAGCTAACTGGGCTGTGTTTTAGAGATGTGGTCAAAAATGTACCCAATTATATCACTACCTGTGGCAGGGGCTCAAAAGCAGCACAGGAAAGGTTCTGCTAATGCTGGCAGGTGGGATTTGTACAAACTGTGCCACTGTGAGGTTCCTGCTATGCTTGTGCACAGCGTGTGAGTTCATGAGGGGGAAATCAACCCCCAGCTTTGGGTTTGTATTCGAAAAAAATACATTTTCTGATGTCTACAAAGGTCTCAGAAAGGAGACAAATCCTACCGCCTGTCCAAAAGGGCATCCCATGGACCTGAGCACAGGTATCTGAGAACCCATTGCTGGAACTTTCAAGTGTGGCCATTCCAAACTCTAAAGCAGAGAGAGCTGCTGCTAGATTATCCAAGAATCTTCAGCCTTGCCAGTGATGTGGGAATGCCCATTTTAGGACAAGGACAGGCAGCTGGCACCTGAGAATGTAGTGGTCACATCAGCTCCCAGAGATGGAGGCAGAGTGAAAAGAACTTGGAATTAAACCCAGCGTCTATCGCTCATCTGAAGTGAACAGGATTTCATTTCTACAAATCTCAGATTCATGTGGAAAAACAAACCCCCGTCGTTGAATGCCTCTGAAAGAGCTTTTGGAGAAGCTACACCACTGAGCAGAAAGCACTCCTGGCTGTAATGTTTAATTTCCAGCTGTCTCTGCTCCTGCATGGGGTTTTTAACCTGCAAAGGAACTTCAAGCCTTCCATCCTGCCCTTCTCTTTTTGGGCATGAGTAGCATGAACATGCTGAAGGGAAAAGGTCCACAGCAGGGAGATCAGCCAGAGATGATGTGCTGAGCAGTTTCCCACGTACAGAAAAGGGATCTGAAATATAAATCACAAGTCCAAGTCATATTTAGAGTGATATAGAAGGGAACCTGCAGGCTGAGTGGGAGAAGAAATATCTGAGGCAGGATGCACCTGTGTAAAGACACTCAGGGGGATGAGTGCAGACAGAACCCTTTGGGTATTTTTTTTCCTTTTTTTCTTCTGATATCACTATCTTTAAAAAGGCAACAGAGATGCTAAGGAGCCAAAGAGGCCAAGAAAGAGAAGAGAAGGTTCTAGAAGCCCAAGCAAAAATTCGGTAGGATAAAGACTAAGTGATCCCTGCAACATGTCTGAAGACCTCCTCAGAATATTGTTGCCTGCATATATCTCATTCATATTCAGTGTGTTCCAGAACACCAGCTTTTTATACAGATAAACTGCTTCAGCTGCTGCAAACCTGTGAGCATCCTTAGAGCCCCTCCAGGCACAAAAGAGGAAGGCAAAGCTTTTGCCGGTCATGAAAGTCAGGATCCCAAGTAAGGAAGTCTCTGGGAAAGAAGCCAGGTTTATTCAAGGGAGAGAGACTTAAAATCTCAGAGACCACAGCACTGGATAAGGTAACTGTGCTCCTGCTAATCGTGCTCTGCCTGGCTAGGTGGGAGGGATTTTTACTGGGAACTACTTGTGTGGAACACAACCCTTCCAGGTCCTGTTCAACCTCCGTAATGTCTCACATATCAAACTTGGTGTCTGATACTGCCACCAAGTCAAGGGAAAAGTTTCAGATGGGTTGTGCTTTGGAGGGTAGGAGAGGATAAAATCTGCACTGCAGGAGGACCAGTCTCAATCTTGTAAGAGCAATATGTAACAGTCAATATAGCAGGATATTTATGCTGTAATGCAACCCAGTTCTGAGAAGGGATGATGTGGCTTTTCAGACCTGTAAACACAGCAGCGAAAATATGAGCAAAAAGGCTTTGTATAGTCACAGTAGTATCAAAGTTCCTTGAAATATCTATGGCTTAGACTATCTTATGGGTAAAGATTTGGAAGAAAACAAGGAAGTGTGTTAATAGGCAGATTCAAATGAAAGTTTCAGTAGGAAATTCCCAAGGACAGGTATTAATCCCACCTCATCCTTGTGGAACACCATGGAGGACCATACTGGGGGGTTTGAGCTCCTTTTGGCTGGTTTGCTGCCAGCTGTTATGGCTCTCCAGAGAAGCAGCACCTGGAAGTGCCTGAAAGGGGGCTTCATTAGGTCTGTACAGTGTGAATTTAATCCATACAACCACAGAGGCTCAGTGACTGCTGGGCAAGTGTCAGTAGCCGTTGAAGCCTGACTGCACTGAGATGACAGGACAGGCAGGCAGCATTCCCACTGCCAGCACTGCTGTTTTGTTTTTTTTACAATTCTTTTACACCTCAAGACACACTGAAGATTAGTTCAACTCCCTTGGAGGGGATCCAGCCTTTGCTAGGAAGTCTAACTGATCTTTTTCCCTGATGTTTGAGGAGCAAAACTTCCTTGCTGATAGTTCTATACTTTCTAACAACGCTTTCATTTGTAGGGAGGAATCTCTTTTTGCAAGAGATAATTCAACCTCTATGTTGTGGAGAGCATTTAGGCTCCTGAATGCACAATGTTATAATTGCTTTGCTGGAGTTGTCTCAGGCAATGCAGAGGTACAGCTGCAGCCTTCCAGTCATGCCTGATAGCCCTAGGTGAGAAGAGATGAGAGGAAATGTGTGTTTGAGATGCTGGCGCCACAATATGACAGAGGAGCTTCATATTTCTCAGGAGAATGAGTGGTCAGGTGCTTCTGCTGCCTTTTGTGACAATCTGTAATGGCATTTCCCCACTGAGGGAACTGTGGCTCATGGATGAAGCTTCTGGGAGCCCACTTAGAGCAGCTGGTTGCTGGTGATGGATGCCTGCCTAAGGTTTTCCGTGGTTGTTGTTGAATTTGGAGAATGAAAAGTGAAGATGCTGTGTCTGTTGGGAACTTGATAATTGGTCTGTCAGCCTTGTCCCATGAGGAAGGGGGTGATGCATGTTCACTTCTTGTGGGCTTGACATTTCTGAGCCTGAATTTCAGCTTGCTGACCATTGCTGGCTCCTTTCCCAAGGGAAAGCTGCCAACAGTTTTCTCTTTCCAAAACATCTCTCTCTGTGTCTCAGCATGGGCTCAGCAAACAGTGTTCCCTTTGCCAGAACAACTGTCCCCAGGGGTTGTTTCCTATTCCTGAACCCATGGAGAGCAGTGTCAGTGCCGTGGAGCAATAACAGACCTTTTTACACAGCGTGTTCTAAAAGGAACTGTTGGGATTGTAAATAAAGCCTTCTTTCCCTTCTGACAGCTCTATGGAGTCAATCCATTCCGTGTCCTACCATGACTTCTTGCTTTTTTCTCCTCACTGCCTCTGAGAATCTGCTCTGCAGAGCTTGCCTGAGCAGCTGAAGAGTTGTGTAGTTCCTTTGCATTTGCAGGATATTGGCCTTGGTCTCCTCCAAGAGTCCGACTTCAGCCATGCTGCATCTGGGGCTCCGGGCACAAGGGGAAGGGTGGAAAGAGACATTCTGGGGGAACAAACTCATCCAAACCATAGGTGAGATGTGGAGGGGAATTAAAGCACAAGTATGGCAGTGACAAACCACACTGCTCTTCTGGAGATGTTTCCTTCCCACGTGGTTACACTGAGATGGGATCTGCAAGGTTTTGAGCTCCAAGAACAAGAATTTACTGAAGTATGAGGAAAAAAAAGAGGTTTAGAAGTTATCTGTGCCGTGGAGACATGGTAAAAGAAGACACTAGACATCCTCTTGTATTTGTAGTGTCAAAAATCTGAAGTGACCTCAGGAGGCCGAGTTGCACAAGTCTTTGTGGAGAGCTGGAAAAAGTCAGGGTTTGAAATCACCCTGAGTGCTGGCAGGTAATAGTCTGTCATTCCACTGGGGAGTCACCACAGCCCCTTCCAGAGCCATCTGTCTGCCCCTGCTGTCTGAGGTTTTCCTCACCAGCTCCCTGGAGAGAACCCACCAGCCACCAAAAGTCTGGGAAGTTATTATAAGGCCAGGCAGAAAAGTATCTGGTATTTCTCTGTCAGGGAATACTACTGGATTGCAGATGGCATAATCATCAATTCTCACAGCCTTACAGTGAAATCAGATTATTAGCAGAGGAAAAAAAACTCCCCAGACCTGAAAAGCTTCTCAAACCGTGCATCTCTTTGAGAATTTCTGGGAACATTTTGAATAAAACTAGCCAATTTTATTTTTTTTCCCTGCAAAAATATTTTCTGTTAGAAGGATGCTGATGCTGAAAGTCAAATGATCTGTAGAAGCATGCCAACTTTGAAACAGGCATTTCAGAAATGTAAGGTTGAAATCTCACATTTTGTCCTTACACATTTTAATTTGGTTTACATTTCCATTAAAAATCATCTATAACTAAGGAAAAAAAAAAATCAGTGCCAGATTAAACTGCTTGTACTTTGCTGTAGCATATGTTTTGAATCTTGATTATTTCAATAGAAATGATCTTTTACTGAAAGTTTTTCAACTTTAAATTTTCCTTCTATTTTAAAACAAAAAAAAAAGTTACAGGAGTCTTTTGGAAACAAACAAACAAACAAAAAATCGAGCCTCCCTATAGCTTTAATTTGGATGAAGCACTGGAGGCTTTTTTGGATCATTTAATGCCTATTAGAAAAGGGATCTTACAGGAAAACAGGGAAATTGAAGGGTGTGATGATACCTTCACTGGGGAAAATGGTGAACACCAAGCTGATTTCCCTGGAAAAAGCTCTGAGTGCTCCAGTGCAATGCTGGGACTCAGACAGCTCTGCAGAGGAGACTGAACTCTCCTGCAGCGGGGAGTTAAAATTCCATTTGGTGCAACGAGGGGAATTAGGAAAAATGCCACATCTGCAGTGAGGTTTGCCATTACATTTCTGCCTGCACGAGCTCATGGGGGCCAGCAGGCACCAAGTGTCAGCTCATCCAAAATGCTATATATATGCATTTATACTTCACTGATTCCACATGATCTCAGACCTCAGGGGAAACATTACCATATCCCTGTGCCACAAAAGCCTGTTTTGAATACAGTTAATAAGGGCAAGGTAACTTCTTAAGCAAATGAGTCCTGCAGCTATCAGTTTTTTCCCCTTCATTTCCTAGGTATTCTAAGATTTTGAAATTCTGGAGCTTGCTTTTCTAATTAGCTTCTAATATGCAAATCATACCAATTTGAATAGCTTATTAATTAATTTCATATATATATATATATATATCTCCATGAAATTGTCAGACAGTAGTCTTATGGTTCTAAGTGCTTAAGGTAAATATAAGAAAAGTCAATTGCTTTAATTTGGTTATGCAGATTACCCTAGATTGACAATTAGAGGACAAGTAATGAAAGGGCTGCTTTTTTTACACAGCTAAAAGCTCCATTTTTTCCCATGGCTTTCAGAAAAGCAGAACAATTGGTAAAGTCTATCTGTGCAAATTATTCTTAATTATCTGGATGTTTTAATAATCCCTGTCATTAGCTCTGGGAAATCAAGTCTTATGGTAATCAAGCCTGGGGGGCTCCTGAGAAAGAAGCAGGCACTAACCACTGTCAGAGATGTAGTGCTGATCTTCAGGGGCTGCTCTAACTCAGAGAGGCAGGAGTTTCATCATTTGTGTTCTGTGGGACAGGCAGCCGAAAGAAGCCCCAGAACATCTGGATGAGAAGGTGCTGAAGATGAACTGAGCCATGAAAATAAATGTTGAAAAACTGCTTGTGTGCAGGGCCATTTGTTTTATGGGTGGTGTGACTTTGAGGATCTTCTGTTTGAGCAAGAGAGGAGAGGTTTTGAACATCTCTGCTAGAAGCCACATGTGATGAACTTTTTTTTCATTAAATTTGCCTTTTCATTTGACCAGTTCTTGATGCACAGGGCAATGGCTCCCAAAGGAGCTGATCAGTCTGTCCCAGCCTGGAGCAGCCTGAGGGGCATGACCTTGGGAACAGAACACACCACTGAGCAAGGATGGAGAGAGAGCAAGAGGGAGAATTTAAGTTCCCATACCTCTCCAGCTTTCCTCACTTCTATTACCATCCATGCCAACAGTGTCCTCATTGCTGTTCCTGAGCAGTCCAATTGTGCTTCAGTGCATTTCCAAAGCCAAAGTTAACACGGCTTTTAAACATCAAACTCAGCAGTGTATTTATCACTGTGCTGGAAAGGGCACTCTTCTTTTCCTCTGCCACTTCAGAAAGATTTATGTTCTGAATTACACTGTTCATTATTCTCTTCCCAATTTTTTTTTTCTCATTGTCTGGGAGGCAAGAGGGAGAGAAATTTGTGGGACAGGTTTTCCAAGAGGAGCACAGCCTGTACTGGTTTTGCCTCATTCCGAATAACAGTTCCTTTTCACATCCAGGTTCTCTCATCCCAAACACCCAAATAAATACATCATCTTGACTTCTCCTCTGTAGCAGTGTTGTGAAACTCAGCTGCTCTGGAGGGCTGCAAGCTGGGAGATGTTCTCTGACACACTTGGCCTGCTCAGGTTCTCGTGCACTTAAGACCACGACACTGATTTTGATGTCAAAATAACACAGGAGAAAAAGACTGTTCAAAACATTCATGCCACTCCTAATGGCTTTAAAGACATGCTGTTGTGCGCTGTGTGAGAGCTGATTTTTCCATTCTTGTAGCATCCCACAGCCTGCCTTGGAAATGAGAACGGCAACAGAACTCTTCCCTGAGAAGAACTTCCTGAGCCATGGATAGGCAGGAGCTTTGTGTCCAACACCTTGCACTACTCCATTGGTACTGAGAGGGTGAGGGGCATCTGCTGGCTTCTTCTCCCCTGCAGACTGGTGATTTGAGGGATTAAACAAACTCCCAGAGGAGCCTGCCATGGCTGTGTTTGTCTTCTCTGAACCGGATGTTTGAGCACTTCTGCAGGTGTTTGTTAATTACTTCTGAATTAGCTGATAGGATTTCATGGTGTGGGAGAAGGATGAGGAAGAAGGAAAAATGAAGAGCAAAGTGAAACTGTTCTTGGTGTATTGGTGTTTCTGGGGTTTCTCTGGTCAGCCTCAGGCTGGAAGCAGGAGGGAGTCCTTTGGACTTTGCAGGGTTCCAGAAGCACACGGATCCAGAAGGAAACTTCAGGAGCATCTTTGTACTGCACAAATCCTGTGTAATGATGGGGAATGACTCTGGGGGTGTTAAGGCTGGAAGGATGCCTGTGGTCTGCAGCAAAATCCCCACTCCTCAGTGTAACTCTGGGGGCTACTGGAGCCAGATGGAGACTGCACCAGGAACAGGTTTTTCTGGGAATGGAGGCAGGTAGGCCACCAGCTGAAAGATTCCACATTCTGTGTGGCCAGGACCTATCCTTCGGGAAGCCCAAAGGCCCTGGGACAGTGTGAAGATGGATGAGCCATCTTGTGCTTTGATGAAGGTGCTGCAAGAAGCTGCACACGCTGCTGGAAGCAGGGGAAAACCCAACCCACCTTCGCTCCAAAGCAGCAGGTCTCTGGAGTGCAAGAGGCTCTGGATGACTGTAGGTGAACTATCAGCCCCTGTCAGTTTTGTATAATTAATCTTTGCTCAAGGGAGGATATCCGGAGATAGCAGCAGCCCAAATAGAGAGATTGTTATGGACCATTTTCATCTGAGATTTGTAGCAGCTAGTATTTAATTCCCTGTCTGTGTCTTTGCATTGACTTTTAAATTAGAAAGTTATTTAATGCTGATGCAGAGCATTTCCTAGAAGAAAATCAGTCTACAGACTCATACTGGATTTCTTTGTGATATTATGGGATACAAGAAAGCCTACGGGTCATTCTGGGATTTGAAATGGCAATCACAGGCATTATCAGAAAACATTAGAAGTGGTCATATGGAGATGAGAATAGATCTTACAAAGCTACTGAGCAATGTTTTCTTGTTCTACACATATTTCCAAGAATAAATTATTCTTGATTTGATGAATTCTTTGTAAAAAAAACCAAAAAAACCCAACAAGGGTAGGGACTGTTTAGATGATAAGTAATGCTCACTGTGTGTGATTTACTGTGTCCAAGTATGGTCAAACAGTTAAGTCTCAAATTCCCTGTCTCTAAACATCAATTTGTTTTGATGTTTTTCTGTTAACAAGTGTTTCTTTTACAGCTGAGGCATCTTTGCCTTCATGTCTGTTCACCTTATGCAAAGACGTCTGTCTGGCTTTAGATGAAGGAGATTTTCTCCCAGCCACCCAGACAAGGCTCAGCAGGCAGCACTGCTGGCTGGTGTCTCTGAGCTTCAAAGTGGAGCTGGAGAGAACAACTGGGGTGCCACCAGCTGGGACATCCCCTCACTCTGCACCAGCAGCTACAGCCAAGTCACATTTCTTGGCCATCAGTCAGCTGACCATGGGCAGGAATCAGTCCCTACAGCTTGGTCATCTGGCTGGCAGCAGGGAATGGGTCCCATTTAGCAGATGCCTGGGGAAGTGTATGAAGCAGAAGTTGTTTTGTTGGCATGTTGTGCCAGACAGTCTCCATGAAGAACAGGTCTGGAGGGAAGGTGAGAGCACAGCCATTTTAAAACCAGATGTCTACTGAGAAATAATAAAAAAACCCCACCCCTCTTGTGTTTGCCTGGCTGGCGCATGAGAATGTAGAGGAGGCAAGGCAAGAGCTAAATGAGGGTCCTTTCTGGCTATATTAGAAAGGGTAAAATTTATTTATACGTGTTTGCCTTTGATTACAGATCTGGGTGAGCAGCAAAGCCCCCACAACTGGGTGTGTATTTGATGGGGAGTCTGTACATTTGCAATTGCAGACTGGTACCAACACCATGCTGAAAGGCTGCCCAGTGCCTGGCACAAAAACCCTCACCACCAAGGGGAGCAGCTCTTCCCCTGGACTGGTGGGATGTTGGCTGAAGACAGAGAGGAAAATCCTAAGACAGAGGGGCACTTCCTACTGCCTTGCTGAAAATGCCTGCAAAATTTCAGCAAAATTGGGAGAAGAAGATAGGGGAGAAGAGCAAGTTAAAGAGGAAAACAAGTAAAATGCTTATGTGTGTCTTCTCTTCTTCCATCACCTCCGTTGCCTTCATTGCAACTGGCAGGGCAGCCTGGGAGCAGTTAGAATTTCTCTAAATATGCACAAGGGTACAAGATGGTGCACGCAGTGGGGTCCTGTAGCACTGATCCTAGAAGCTCTTGTGATCTGCATGAAGAACAGGAGCTTTTGCAGCAAACCTGAGTGAGTGAAACCAGGGGTTTGTGCCCTCTCTGCTACTGCAGTCTGTGTATGGAGAAGAGCCACACTGGAAAATTCCTTGGGCATGCTCAGCAAGGTAGGGCTGAGAAAAAAAGAGAATTAAACACCAGAACCACCTTTCACTGCTTCAAGGAATTGCCTAAGATGACAGAACCAGCAGGATTTGAACTCATCCGAGCACCTTTTAGACTATCTAACTTAGGGTGTTTAGAGATCATTAATTAACATTAATATATTCAGACATGATCTAAGGAATCAAGAGTCAGAGATTTTTTCTGTGGATACATATAAAGATACAATCTCTATGAGAGTTCAGGGAAAGTTAAAAGAAACTTTTGCTAGGCAAAAGGAATGATTTATCCTGGCTAGCAAGCCAATGGAAAAATATAATCAGCTTGGGGTAGCTCTTTTTAATTTGAGTGTTTTAACTAGCTTTGTGGAAAACCACATTGGAATTAAAAGGAAGATGAAATGTAGCTGTACTATATCACAGATGTTGATGCCAGAATATTGTAGTAGGTCTTTTTTTTAAAGTGCTGTGATAGAAAAATGACAAGTAAAATTCAATACTGCTCAGAAAATCTGGATGTAGGCTCTTTAAAGAGCTCTTTGCACTGAAATGTAGATATCATACACTTATTCTTACTATTGAATCCACACAGGACAAGGTCTGTGGTTCTTTGTGTTCCTACTATTAGCTTTTACAGTTATTGTAACAATAATTTACAGTCAAATAAGAAAACAGGACTTCTGCTCTGAAGGCCTTAAAACCCAGCAAGGTTTTTGGTATGTGCAAGCCTGCACTAATTAAAAGCACAACTCACTCCTCAGGGCAGTCAGTGAGGTGCTGTGTGCCACCATTTTGAACATTTCCACTCAGAAGGACTCCAGACAGGTTTATGCATCAGATCTTACAGTCATAGGGCTGTCTAACTTTCTTTTTGCTGCTTTCACATTTAACTTCTAAGAATTTGGTCTCCTGGATTCTTTATCTTCTATTTCTGCTATCCTAATTAACGAGAATGTGTGTGGTTAAAATTTTCCAGTAAGGCAAATTTATTTTTACGCTACTCCTAAGTCTCCCCTGCATTAAAATACATTCTGATTTTTCCGTGGGCCTGGAATGATGTCAGAAGCCAAGCATAACAATTTTGTGGAAATCACAATATTGAGGTATTTCCTTCAGATTGGGTAGTATGAAGAGTCTTTCAGAGAGGGAACTACATGACTTCTTCTTATGGTGCTAGTGCTGCTAGCAGCAGCTCAAATACTCAGGTAAACTGAGGGAGGAGTGATTTGCCTTTACTATCCCCTTTTTTTTGCAGAAAATACATACTTTTTCTTATTGTCGATATTTCATATAGATTTCCATACAGAAAAAGTTGTGCAGTTACCAACTGTGCCCCCCTTTTGAGGGGCAAATCACATTATGAACTCAGGAAATGCACTCAAGATACCAACATTTTAAAGACAAGAGATTAATAAAAGAAAAATAAAGAGGCCCCATTATCATGACAAATATATACGTAAATAAACCCAAAAATAACCCTGTTCAAACATGGTTGTGGTTGGATAGTCATACCAGACTTCTTTCTCACCAATACAGGGTGAAAAACATCCACTAAAGTTGTAGATTAAGCATGGGCAGTGATCAAATTCAAATTGACCTAAGCCTAATCTGTGGAAGAGTCCAGGGCAGCTCTCCTGATGTTCTTCAAAGGCAAAATAAAGCACTTGCCACTGCTACAGCTCACAACCATGCTTCAACGTGGCTTCCTACAGCCGGGGCCACCGTGGTGTGTTACCTGAATTACTCCAACGATAAAAACACCACCAGATATTTAAAAGAAAAAAAAAGAAAAAAAAAAGGCAAACTAAATCCACCCTCCCCCTCTCCCCCCATCAATTTTATCAGCAGCTTTTCCAAAGAGAAAACAAGTAATATATATACATACATATGTACACGCACACAGGGGGAGCTCAGGACTACGGACAACTTCTGGGATGGCAGCGAGTAGGGGTGCGACAACACAGGATGTCAAAGGAAGCCACTGTGCTTCTCCAGCCCTTTGCTACATAATTTGGAGGCCTCTGCTACCCAGGTGGCATTCGGGAGGGAGAAGAAGGAGAGGGAGATACCCGGGAAGTTTGGCTAAACGAGCGCGTGGTAGGAACCGCGAAGGCCCGGCCAAAATCTGAGCAGCAAAGGGCGTGGGAGCGGAGAGAGCCGGGCAGGCAGAGAAGGACAGACAGACAGACAGGTACAGACGCAGCGACAGAGATGGATGCCAGTCCCAGGTGAGGCGCAGGCTGGATGCAAGTCGTCCTTGCTCCCTCGGCAGGGGTGTGTGCACGGCCCCGCGGCGGCTGCAGGCCTTGCGCGGCACAAGGGCGGCAGCGGCCGAGCCTCGGGGGTCTCTGCCTCCGGACACATGGGCCGGGAGGGAGAGTGAGCTCCTGGGGTTTAGTGTGGCTGGAGACGGTGAGGGGGGACAGGAAAGCAAGGGAGAGAAGGAAGAAAGGCAGGGCGTGGGTTAAAAGGGAGGAGGAGTGCGGGAGAGGGTGAAAGGGAGGTTCGAGTATAGGCTTTCAGATATTCCAAAGGATGGGAGCAGGAGCCCATGGCAAATAATGTGGAGCCTCTCGACACCGAAAGCAAGATGATTGTAAAAAAAGGCCTCATGCGCCTGGTTTAAGCCTGAGCTGCTTTACGTCAGAAATAAAATGGGCTAAATGAGAAATCACTGCACAAGTCTCCAAGCGCTGGGACCTCAATGCTTTGGTATTTCTCTGGCCTTACTGCACCAGTACTCAGGATTCAATCAAGCTGCTGACTTCCTAACAGAATTGGGAAACCTTTCCAGAAGTGCAAGATACAAAGTGCTCAGATCTCCTGAATACCTGATGGACGAACACCAAATCATTACCCAGCAGGCTGAGGCAAAACAGACCTGACTGACATTTTTTTAGGGAAGTAATACACCAAGGTGGGTATTACTTTGGGTTATTTGGTGTATTTGGGTTTCCCTAACCTTCTTCACAGGGGGGTTACTTCCTGAGGCACCCCAGTCCTGTCTCCCAGATGCCCACACTCAACACTGCCCTCCCCTCCTGTCATCTCTCCCAGTAAAACCCCACCATTTCCATCAACCCTCAATGTTCACTCTTAGCAAAACGTGTGCTGCTACAACAGGAGGGCATTTTATGCATGAAATACTCCATTATTTCACAACCCCCCCTTAAAGTCACTGGTTCTCTGTCCCTGGTAGTTCTCATCTTGTAACCACGTTCACGCCCCTGGCTCATCACATCTGCTGTATGGACTGATATGCCTGTGCTGGGGGACTCCTCCTCCCTGTAGCCCTGGTTTTTCAGCCTGAGATGTTTTGATTTCTGAAACTCAGTTCTCATGGAACTTTCTGTAAACAAAAGGAGACGTTTTTGCTAACTCTATCTTGATCTCATTCCTCTTTGGAGGAGGAGACCATTTGATGTCTCTCTGTGCTGGCCAATGTGATTGAATGGGTGTTACTGCTAACACCAATCAGCTTAGCTCTAGTGACCCGGTATATAAGGAGGTCAAATTTCTAATAAATCAGTCTTTTTAGCCTGACAGTTCCTGGAGTCGTGTGGTCTGATTTCGTGTCCTACAGCTACACCTCCCTGTGCCTCCTGAGGGCTCACACACACACTCACACACGGCTGTGGCTCTGCATGGACAGGCTGGGTGGTTTGCTCAGTCATCCCCACACAGCCCCAAGCACATCTGACAAAGCCAGAGGCACCTGCACACACAGACACGCTCAGAGGCACCAGCAGAAGCCCCCAGAGACAGGCCCAGAGAGAGGCACAAACCCTCCCTCCCTGACACCCTTCCCAGACAGACGGATGGGATCAGACACACACCAGCCCCACTGGCCCTGTGCTGCTCTGGAGACACATGGGCTCCCAGCTGGACGTGCCTCTGGGGCCCTCACACATCTGCAGGCCAGGAGCTGCCCACTGCAGCTGGTGGAGCTGCCCAGGGGCTCCTCCAGCTCACTGGGCACTCACATTGTGTGGGCTCGATATTTCTGAGCCTGAATTTTAGCTTGCTAACCATTGCTGTCTCCTTTCCTAAGGGAAAGCTGCCAACAGTTTTCTCTCTTTAAAACATCTCTCTCCATTTCTCAGCACAGGTTCAGTAAACAGTGTTCCCTTTGCCAGAACAACTGTCCCCAGGGGTTGTTTCCTATTGCTGAACCAATGGAGAGCAGTGTCAGTGCCATGGAGCAATAACAGACCTTTTTACACAGCGTGTTCTAAAAGAAACTGCTGGGATTGTAAATAAAGCTTCTTTCTCTGCTGACAACTCGAGGGAGTCAATCCATTTCGTGTCCTACCGTGACACACATGAGCATTGCTTTGGTGGCAACTGAATTCTGAGCCACGCAGTCTCTTTGCTCTGACACTGGCAGGGGAAAGGAAAAAGGAAAAAGGACCCTATGGACCGAGGAAAAGTCAGTTCTCCTCTCTGACCAAGGGCAAGGAGGTCACAGGAACAGTTTCCCCAGTGACTCAGGGTCTGACTGTTTTCCTTTCATTACTCTGGGCGCTGTGGCACAGCAGAAATCCAACTTGACTTCTCTATTTCATACAGAGCAACAAACAGTAATGAGCAGCTTTCTTTGCCTGGAGGAGGGGGCAGCAGGCTGTTAGTCACCTTTACAGTGCTCAACTCCAGGCTGTGTCTGCTGATGTGGAAAGGAAGGAAGGAAGGGCTACCCTGTGCTTGGGGCTACTTCTGGGATGATATTGTCCAAACCTGCTGGTTTTTATTCCACTCCAATAAAATTTATTTCCAGTTATAATAGAGAGAAATGATTTTTACCACCTTAATGTTTTCTTATAAGGAGCTTAAAGGGTTTTGCAAACTCTAAAAACAATACTTTTTAACATAAGGAATAATAAGTCTCCACTGATGGGAAGACTGAGGTACAGGGATCTAATCAAAATCCAAGGAATATAATCCAAGGGAAAATCCAAGGAATATAATCCACAAGCCCTACACCCCAGGCCTCGTATATGATACCATTTTTCATCTTACTCCCCAAAACTCATTCTTTGCCTTGAAGAGAGCTGACACCTGGTAGAGGTGGTCTCTGCCTTGGAAGTTCTTTTTTTACCAAAAGATTAAAAACTCCTCTCCTCCCTCTTTAGTTACTTAAGAAATCGCATAAGAGTGCCCCAAAACAGAAATGTTGAATACTTCAAAAAAGTTTTGGGAATAATAATAATAATAATAATAATCATAATATCATTTTCATTTTGTGGCTAGAAAGTTAGTTGTACAGCAGCCACTGAGAGGAAAGCTCTGAAAAAGCATCTTCAGAGTCATGCAATTTACAGGTGGATTTGGCAGAAACTCCGCCACTGAAGATTTTAAACCCACCAGATCTGACCTTCTCTGTGCCCTTTGCACTTCCTCAGTTGTGTGAGATGCTTCTGTGTGCCTGTGGAGCTCCTTGGGGGGACTTCAGAGACGTTCCCAGCTTGCAGGAAGCAAGAGGGCCCCACGATTGGAGTTACTGCCTGACCTCTTTCCCCACCTTGGAGGTGTTCCACGTGAAGGACTTCCTGAAGGACTCAGAGATGCTGAGGGGGTCCTACCTTGCAAGCACTTGGCTTCCCACTGTTTTGGAATGCACGGCCGTGCTAAGGAAGGTCTGCTGAGCTAGGTGCAGGGGAACATTCCCGCATTCAGGAAACTCCCAGGCACAAACACTCATCCATAGCCAGGTCCAGCTCCAGCCACATGGGCTCAGTCACACACACAGCAGCCCCTGAATCCATCAGAGACCACTCACTGCACAAGTGCCCGTGAAATACTCGTGCTTGCATTCACACTCTTCTCCCCCCACGCATGGATTTACGTCTGGACACCCTGCCATGGGTTTGTAGCCCAAACAGGCATCCAAACACTCTCAGGGACGTGGAGTACAGTTAATGGAGTGCACACGCAAAGACCCACCCATGCACACTCACATATGTCTTAACCAAGGTTTTAGTCTTTGGGAAATTCCTTTTCAAGGAACAAACGAAAAAATAAATGTTAAAAGGAAAAATAAAAGACGAACCAGAAGATGGGGAAGCTGCGCAAACAACAGCAAGCACATACCCACACACACACTGTGGAGGCCGTCAGTCACTCAGGGGTCTCCTCACAACTACAGCTCAGTGCCTGCTGGGTTTGCAAACACCTGGTGAACCTCACAGAGCTCAGGCTTTTGTGTCTATGGCTGCAGGTCAAACTGACCTGTGCCAGGAGTCTCCATCTTCCCTCCCAAGTGACCACGAGAAGAACTGACCCTCCACTCCAAGAGCAGCACCTTCCAAGATCCTACCACAAGCACTCTTCAGCTTCTAAGGAGTCAAGTAGAAATATTTTACCTGTACCTGACCAGTCTGAGCATCTCCTATGAATGGAGCTGGCTGGCATTTTGGGGTTCATGGTTTCTGTCCTTTTCACACCCCGGGTCCCTCAGAACAAGACAAGACAGTGTACAGAAACACAGGGCAGGGCTTGCTCAAGCCCACAGACAGCAAGGAAGCAACGAGCCCCTGAGGGGACGGGAGAAGTGTGTCACAAACTGCCTCACACTGCTCGGGAAGGTGACAACCGTCCGTCCAAGATGGGCTCCTACCTTCCAGAGCCCAATTTTCTACAGGTGTAACATACCAAGTGCTGCTAGCAGGGAGGGAATCTGACAGGACAAACCGACATACAAAACATTCTCTTATTCAATAAGGGTTGTAAGTGCAAAGGGATTTCAGAACATTTCAGAACAAACTCAATCCGTAGCTGCCGCTTATTTATCAGTGCATCAAAAGGTTGTGCAAGTTTTTAGTAACAAACATTAGAAACTAGTAGCAAAGGACTTGCCTAGATTAAAAAAAAAAAAAAAGAAGATTTAAACATGCCAGGTAACAAAAAGACGTGTGCAGAGATCTGTAAAACTGTATAGAAGGAAAGGATTCTTTAGAGGAAACAGAGGGACCACCACACAACGCTCTTCCCAGCCCTTGCTAAAAGAGTCAGGGCCAGCCCTGCTGCCTCCTCACCTAAGACAGGTGCTGGTTGTTTGGACAGAGGCATGCCCTCATTTTTTCTAGGCTTCCATAACTGAAAACTGGATCCTGGGCCTCGCCTGACATGAATTGAGAGAGAGCCTTGTCAGTGGCCATTAGGCACAGCAGCACGGGCAGCCCTGGAGACTGAAGACCACAACAATCAGCAGCAGCACGACTGCCTCGACAAGGTGCTGAGAGGGAATGTGATTTATGCTGCTAAAATTTGATGTCTGGGAGCTGGGTGTCTAGACAAACCTAACAGAGCTAGACACTCACCAGTCACCGGTGGGGAACCTCCAAATAGCAATTTATTTCCTGTCACAGACATGTCCAGGTCGCCTGGGGAGGGAGCATCCCTCGCCACTAACAGCAGGAGGACACCCGGGTGGCTCTCTTCCTCTCACAGTGGAAGTTAATGAGGAGATTAATCTGAATTTCTTCAAAAGGACCCATTGGATTTTGCTGCAGACTAAAATTTCTGACTGGTTATGCACCAAAACACCAGGATTTCCTTCCTTTCTGCTTAGAAGACTTTTGTGTGGGTTCCAATACATCAGGACCCATTGGATTTTCCTGCAGACCAGAATTTCTGACTGGTTATGTACCAAAACACGAGGATTTCCTTCCTTTCTCCTTAGCAGACTTTTTGTATGGATTCAAATACATCAGGACCCTTTGGATTTTCCTGCAGACCAGAATTTCTGACTGGTTATGTACCAAAACACGAGGATTTCCTTCCTTTCTCCTTAGCAGACTTTTTGTATGGATTCAAATACATCAGGACCCTTTGGATTTTCCTGCAGACCAGAATTTCTGACTGGTTATGTACCAAAACACGAGGATTTCCTTCCTTTCTGCTTAGAAGACTTTTGTGTGTATTCAAATACATGGGGCAGGGAAGTCTTATTGATGTTTAATATTATTTATTTCCAGTTACCTGTGCTTACTCCCTCCAGTGCCATGTACAGTTCTTCCTCTATGGAGGAGAATTTTCCACAATCTAAAGGCTATTGCTAGATTTCCTACTTAGTTTTCTTGTGACAAGGCTTTAATTTCACTCCTAAAAATTAACAACTTTAACCTCATTGTAGCATCCCTCTACAAAGTCAGCTTAATACTAATATCTACCTGGTAAAAGGGTAATCAAGATTGTTTAAAACATTCTGTGGGAAATCTTGAAAGCAACTTTTTGTGTCCAGAAAGTAGGACATTTAAGACATGCAAAATAAAAGTTCCTTTTTAGTTAAAAAAACTATTTTCCATGCTTTCAAAAGACAAGGAAAATAAATTAGTTAAAAAAAAATCATTTATTCAAAATCAAAATGTCACAGCTTGAATAAATATTCCTGCTTCAGAATTAAAAAAAAAAAATTAAAAAGAAAAAAGAAAAAAGTTGAACAGAAATTAAATTAGAACCAAGATACAAAAATATTTTGTTTGGAAAGTTCCAAGTATGGCATTTTTCAAAATGCTGCCTAATTTTTTTCTCTAAACACAGCACTGAGTGAAAACTATGCTGTCACTTTTCAGCTTGGAATGGGTTGTCTTTACAGTACACAACAATTCCAAGATGGAATGTTTATTCAACAGCCACATAATTTTGAAAACTCATGACTAATTTGCTGTTCTTTAACATATTTACAGCAATTTTCTTTCAATCTTTCTATTTTCCTGGCCTTTATAAGCTGGATTTTACAGTGTAATTTTTATCCATGCTCATGAACCCATAATAATCTTTCTTTTGGAAATCTGTGCGTTTCCTGCCTGTCCTTAGTCTATTTATCCTACAATTCTGTACCCATCCACCTCAAAAAAAAAAAGAGATATAGCAAAAAAAATTTGCCTGGTGTGATTTATTTCCTGCACAGCAGATGCTGATTTCAGTCTCCATGGCTCACTCAGCCCTCACCTGTCTGCTGAGATGGGCACAAGTGGGGACAATCAGTGTCAATTGGGCTGCTGCAGTCTCGGAGATGGAGCAGGTCAGGTTGCAAACAAACCAACAACAAAAAAAAAAAGGTTGGAACTCTGGTGCTTTGTTTTCCTTAGGGGATTTCTGCCTTATTTTTTCTTTTATCTACCTCTTTAAAATTGTTATTTTCACGTTTGAAATGGAACATTTGGAGCAGACTGGATTTGGTCTTTATTTCTTTTGGAGGAAGGCTGAGTGAGGAGGCATGGGGAGGATTCCTGGTTTGGTTCCCTCAGTTCCACCTCGAAAGAACTGACCTTTCTCTCTCTTGTGGGGTGGAGAGTATTGAACTGCCATGGGAAGCAAGGCATAACACTGGGCAGACCAAAGTGCTTCCCATGGCACAAATTGCTTTTTCACTTACGCTCCACGTTCCCCGTCACTTTTCCTGCTATACAGTTTAATTCATGCCAGGCGGATTATGAAGGGAAGAAAATGATGCAACAGTCAAAAAAGTCCTTTAAGTCGTTCCAAAAGTTAAAGCAGAAGGAAACCAAACCAAATAAAATGAAAAAAAAAAAGAAAAAGAAAAAAAAAAAAGAAAAGAAAGAGCTTTGAAACTAAACAAAAAGCTCTGAAAATAAAAGAAAGGAGGAAGGGGGGGGAGATTAAAAAAAAAAAAAAATGAAAAAAAAGAAAAAGAACCCGGGAAAGACAAATGAATGTTAGAGCAGGCACGATCATGGACAGACGCCAGCTACTTACGTTCACCTCGGTGATTGCTATATCAACAATGCTACCCACAACAATCAAGGCGTCAAATGTATTCCATGCATCACAGAAATAGTGCTGCATGTGGCAGAGAAGCCAAGGAGAGAGAGAGAGAGAGAGAGAG
>WBMY01001892.1:0-62313 GCA_013397315.1 Donacobius atricapilla | reverse complement strand
GAAGGAGAGAGAGAGAGAAGGGAGAGAAAGAGGGAAAGGGAGAAAAGAGGGGAAAAAAAGTAAAAAAAAAAAAAAAGGTAAAACGAAGTGAAAATAAAAACAAAACAAAAGCATGAAAGAGGGAGAGAAGAGGAAAAAAATAAGAAAAGAAAGAGGTTACGTGGGCATATCAAATAGTCTCTTACCACTCTACAGTATTGGTTGCTCAAACCTCTGTAACGTTTCACATGATGGAGGGTACCAACAAAAGCCTGGTTAGTCAGAAAGTTACACTCAAGCATGTCTACCTTTTGGAGGGAAAAAAAAGCACACACACCCCAAACTCTGTGCGCTTTCACCAGTCACAGCCTTGGGGCCAGCTATGACAAGTGAAAAAGAAGGAGGCATTTCCCCCCCTCCTTTTTTTTTCCCTGGGAGAAGGAGAAGGACGACGGCAAGTTCAATAAAAGCATGACTAGAGGGGAAAAAAAACCAGAAAACAAAAAGAGAGAGAAAAAAAGAGAGAAAGAGAGAAGGAACAGCAGAGGAGGAGGAGGAGGTGGTGGTATCCTGGGGAGGGTAGAGTAATACTCACATTAGTTTCACTGAGAATGACGTCTATAATGCTGCCAATTACGATGAGGAAGTCAAAAACATTCCAAGGATCACTAAAGTAACCCTACATAAGGAAGGGGCAGGCAGGATGGGGATTAAAAAGGAATGTTAGACAGACAAAAACAGTTCAAAATTACCATTAGAATTTCTGCCCTGATACCTCAAGGGGTTTTCCTCTTAAGTCTACTTGTGGTGTCTCAGGCTGTGGCCCAGGCCTGGGTTCCCTGACTCGTGTGAGCAGCCCCTCTCCAGCTCATGGGATTCCAGAGAAGCCACCCCTCCCCTCCAACTCTGAGACAGGGGCTGAAGGGAAGGCACACAGACCATTTTGGGCATGGCTGCTGGCAGGAACGGGGCTTGCAGGACCAGCTCCTCCAGACATCTCCGCTCCTGGCAACGCAGCACCCTTCCCATTTGACTTAGGGGGGAAGAGTACAGGAATAGCATGAGGTGGTTTCCTCAAAAAATGGCTCCGCTGTCAGTATCAAGCCCCCAGAAGTCCATGTTCCAGCTGGGGGTGTGCTATCTAAATCTCACCTTTCTCTTTACCCAGTATTATGACAATGATCAGCCTAAAAGTTTCTTCCAGTAATGCTTTAGGTGCTGCCTCCATAATAGAGAGCAGGAGTGGCATCTCTGTCACTCTGAAAGCACACCTGCACCACAACATGGAGCTGTGAGTGTGGCCCGGCTCGTCGCAGCAGGAAGGGCTAAAATGGGAGCAAATTTGGCTTCAGCCTTGCTCAGAGCCAGATCTGTTGCTCACTCCTGCCAAAGGCAGTTCCACGGCAGCGCTGTCACCTTGGCTGTCCAGGACAAGTGGTGGCTGGTCACTTCAGGGGCTACCCCAAACACCTCACTGGCCTGAGCAGAGCTCAGGAGATGCCAGTCAGCACTGCTTACTGTCCCCATCCTGCACGCTTGTTTGGAGGAGAGGCTGCAAGGACTCAGGCCCCTTTTGGAGCAGGTCCTGCTCAGCCCAGAAGACGAACCTCTGTACGTAAACTTCCTCTGCAAGTTCATGAGCAGAGAAAATTCCTCTTGGCTCACTGAACACCTGTGCCAACCTCTTGCCCTTGTTCTGCAGTCTTGGAAGGAGGCAGACACACAAACCCCTACGGTGCTCCTTTCATGTGTTTGGTTTTGTGAGCATGGGCTAATGTGGCCTCCCTGTTTCCCAGCTGCAGCTTGTCTCCTGTGAGACTGAACCCGAGTTGCACTGTGGCTGCTATTCTTAGTCCAAGAGTCAGGTCATGGGTAAAGTGTGAGCCTGTGTTCCCAGGCAGCATCGCAAAAAGCAGAAAGGAGAAAAGAAAAAAGCAATTAAAAACAAGGAAGAAAAAAAAAAAAGTTATCCCAGTACTGGCACTGTACAAAGTCAGGCCTGGGAACCTCAGATTGCTGTGGGTTCAACCATCCCATGGAGCAGGCACTGGCAAAAGTGTCTTTCTATCTGCTGAAACGCTGCCTCCATGAGACTCTGAGACTCACATTTATGAACAACATTACACTTTGGGCAGGGAAAAAGAAAAAAAAAAGATGAAGCAGAAAAAGCCACTGCCCAGCTGGTTCCATGCCAGTGAAGGGAGCTGGTAGAGGAGACTTTGAAGTCTTCTCCTCAAAACCAGAATAAAACGTCTTGATTCTGCAGCCTGAAATAGGCAACTCTCTTAGCAGATCTACACTGCAAGGAGCAACCATCACATGGCTACACATTACTACAGAATTAGCTACAACAGGGAGGAAGCAAACAGGAGCAAAAGCAAATTCAGAGAATATTATTATTCAGCGTCCAGCCTAGAAATACACAACAAATATTAGAATGAATTCAGCGGTGATGTCCAGCATCATTAGCAACCAGATGGACCTGGAATAAAACTGTAATTAGACTTCACCAAGAGGAAGGGGAGGGAGAGAACAGCAGATTAAATTGTAGAGGCAAATGCATTTTGAATAAATGAAGGACAGACACAGATCATACAGAGTTACACAAAGTGCCTTTGCAGCCCGATGCGACCTTGGCAGACAGTGCACTTGCAGGACCAAAGAAGAGAGTGGAAGACACCAGGCCCAATCCTCCTGCCCCTGTCCACGGGCACAGTCCTGCAGAAGGCAATGGCACTGCCCACATGCCAAATGGATACATGCCTTCAGTAGCATGGTTCTCTTCTACTTCCTCTCAAAGTACATGGTTTAGGAATCACTAAGGATTTCAGCAGGAATCCAAACAACTTAAAAAAACCCCCAAGAGTTTGATTTTGGGCAGCTTCAAGGGTAAAGATCCAAAACTTTTAATGATTTTTGAATCTCTAGTGACAGATATTTCGTATTTTTACTATGATTGGCATCATACTGCAAAGAATGTTTTTGGTGTAACCAAATTTACCATTTTTTTTTCTGAGCAGCTTCTTTCATAGAGCCCAATAATCATTGCTCTGGTAAAGCAGCATTTGCTGCTGATAGGGAACCCAGGTGGCAAGCGGCACCACATCGTGTCCTCAGATGACCACCAAGGGCAGTCAGTTATATATTGCTCCCAGTAGTGGCAATTACAACCTCACTGGAAGCAATGACACTGCACTGACAGAGTGGGCTCGTAGGAGAGATTCAGGCCTGGAAAGAAAAAGTCCCTTTTCCATTGACATCAAAAATAGCTGCTTTGGACCTCTGAGACACCACCGTGTATCTGGAGTCACTCTGCTGACTTCAACAGTGTTGCTCCAAATTTACACTGCAGGTTCTTTCTCCTGGGATGCTCTACTGAGTCTCAGCAGCAAGATCCTTGCTTGAAAGTCATGGGGTGATCCGCTCTGGGATCCCAGAAAGAGCATTATCCCAGTCTGGGCTGCAAGGTGAACTCAGAGAGCTCTCCTCTTCCTCCTGTGTCTCTGAGATGAGTGATAGAGAGGAACCATGGATATGAATGCAGTTTTACTCAACCCCACATCCAAAATGCCGGTGTTGAACTAAGGGAACATTAATTACTTAATGAATTTTCAAAACCTTCCTTTCCTCCTCACCTGCTCCTTCTGTGTTTCAAACAGAAGGGTGAAAAACAGGAAGATATTATTCACAGTAAGAGAGCTCAAGGAAACAGAGAGCACAGATGCTTCATTGGGGTGCAAGGTGATGGAATCCTTCCCTGAAAAGACACCCACCCTCTTTTACCTACAGATGGCCACGTGGGATTCAGCTTTGGGTCAGACCTCATAACCTGGTCATGAGTTCTGAGTATGTAATGAGAGGGAGCTACACCCCTTCAGGACCTGCCTCTTGTGACCTCCAAGAACCTCTTCAAGCCACATTCCTCACTGGGGTGTACCAGGGTGGCTCATGAAAGACAAACTGAACGAAGGAAGAGCTTTCACTCTAATAAAGAGGTTGTATTTCCAAAATATTTTTCCCACCAGAAAGTTCTGCATACTTTTCCCAAGAGGGTGGAGGTCTGACTGGAAATGAATTGATGGCACTGTTTGTTTTTGCAGTACAGGAATTTAGAGTGTAATACCATATTTTACCCATAAAGGGAGACGCTTGACCCTGATTTAGCTACAATTGCATGCCACATAATGGCATCCTCAGGGCTTCACTGGGGAGTGGTAGTCACCCTCTCTTGTGGGATGCCTTTGGAGATCCATGAAGCTTTTGGGGAGAAAAGAGGACAGAGAGACACCAGGAGGATTGGATTGAATATTCAGGAAGCATGAAATAGCCCCACCAGTAGAGCACATTTTTTCCCCAGTTTTTTTTTCCCCCCAAAGGTAGCAAATGATAGTGTATCACCACATGATCAATAAGTTAATGAAAGGCTGAGCATAAATATGCAGTAGCTGACTGGAATGGAATCTCATTTGTGCGAGAGGAGCAGACATTTCAGAATGAGTATGCCAATCACTTTTAGCTTTCCTAGCTGCTGAGATTAGCTGCTAAAGAAACTAGGGTTTATTTAGGTGCTAACAGAGGCATTGACATCTCTGGACACCATTTCTTCTACTTTTTCTGAATATGAGATCCTAAATGGGACATCTAAGAAGCCTCAATAATAACAACAACAGGGAGAATTTCCCAAGGGAATCTGCCTGAAGCTCAGAGTCACCTGGAACCCATAATGAGAATATGTGGTAGCTGGAGTGCTGTGCACCCACACGGAAGCACAGAAGTCCTCAGGGGAAGGGTGCTGTTGAGTCATGGTGCTGGCTGGGCTCTGAGCATCCAGCCCTGTGGGACCTGCAGGGTCACTTGTGTGGGGGTTTACGTGCAGATTTTTATCTGCTTACTCACAGGTTTTCATGTCTGCCTCCTCTGAGAGGCCTGGCAAAATTTAACAACCCCCCACCCCGAGGAAAAAAGTCTCTAAAGATGAAGAGCACCGCAAGGTCAAGGCGGCTCACTGCAGCTGGGATGGTCCCCAGTGGAAGGTGGTGCTGCAGTGTTGTAGGAAAAAAGGGAAGGATGTGCATACATGCATGTATATACTTTTGTATTTATGAATACAGGAATGAAGCATCGAGGAGGAGAAACTCAGGCACAGAGATAACTGCACAGCCTAAAAGGAGGGCAAAACTGCAGCATGACCTTGCTACCACTTCTCCGAAATAATCCTGGATGGTCGAACAACAAAAAAGAAGCATCAAGTGTAAATCAGCTAAGAGAGTGCACAGGAAGGAGAGAAAGGGGCTGATACCCTGACACGCAGTGGGATTTCTTAGCAAAAATTTCCTGCTGATTGCAAAGGGCAAAGCAGACTTTGCTGGGGATTTGCAAAATGAGATGAACTGCTAGTCTGGCTGATGTTTAGTTAATACAGGGATTCGTTTTTGAAAATGCGGCAGGCTGTTTAGAGCTGTGAGAGTCAGTTCTCAGACTTCATTAAAAGAGGCTTTCCCTGAAAGTACTTTTGCAAAAGGGACAGTATTGAATCAAAGGACATTTACACAGTTCCATGGCTCTAGGCACATGCTCCCACAGCAGATTTGGGGGATTCACCTGTGCCCTGAACAATCTTACAAAGCTACAATAGCTCCTGAGACGGAACAGAGATGACTGTCAGATGCAAATTCTGTTGTGCTAAGATACCATTTAGCCATAACAGCAATCAGGGAAATTAGCAGAGCCTAATAGAGAAGGAATCAAGTGGAGGATGCAGCTGCTTGGAGCTCCTGACAGGCTGCAGGAAAACAGCATCTATTTGCATACTATCTATCAACTCTCTTCCACTGATGGATTAATTCTGAGACAGAGCCCCTGCAGCTCACCTACCAGTCACTGTAATGAGTCACTGCTGCAGGGAATTAAACAAGGCTCCCTTCTACTCCTGCAGATCTTTCCACAGGCAGGCAAAGCAAAGAGGAGCATTTCACCACTCCAGACTATTCTAGTGAGTTCTGAAGGAGCCTCATGACTATTTATTCTGTAAGAAAACAAGACCGACTCATAGCCCAAGGTGGACACTCCTAATTGTTGATGCTTTCCTTTATCCTCCCTCACTTGTTTCATGCTCTCTCTCACAATGAGGGAGAAAGCAGACAGGTGTCCCTTGAGGTCTGAGGCCCTGCTTGGACATCCTGAGCACTCTGATTGACAGAAACAGAAGAGCTGGAGGACCTGAATGGCTCTGTGATCTGGAAAAAGACCTCGGATGTTTATTTCCAGGTGGCTGGTAGAAAACTGAGGTTCCTCGTTACTGGCCACTTTGAAGTGGACACCTTCTGATTATTGTTTTGAGATCCTGTAGGTCCTGAAGCAAATTACAGGTCCCACTTGTGCTTCTGGGGAACAAATATCTCCATCACAGGAAAAAACATAAAACCCCACTGCCCGAACCAAAGTCCCCAAGCCACTGTTTGACAAACTGTAACATTTATGGAGGCTGGAAATATAGAATCTCTTTTTTTATGCTCTACACACCTAATGATAATTGATAATGTCTGGAGGACATGGCTGGAAAAGACAGTATGATATCTGTGAACGGAGAATTTCCATTTCCAGATTTTGCAATCCAGTTGATTTTAGAACTGTATTTTCCAAAGAGCCCCAGGAGTGCCTCCATGCCCACCTACATGGACTCATGGGATGCTTTGGGCTGGAAGGGACCTTAAAGATCATCCATTTCCAGCCCTGCCATGGTCAGGGACACCTTCCACTAGCCCAGGTTGCTCAAAGCCCAATCCTGCCTGGCCTTGAGCACTTCCAGGGATGTGGCAGCCACAGCTTCTCTGGGCACCCTGTGCCAGGGTCTCACCACCCTCACAGGGAAGGATTTTTTTCCAACACAGGGAAGGATTTTTTCCCCAATACCTGATTTAATCCATCCCTCTTTCAGTTCAAGGCCATTCCCCGTTGTCCAACCACTATGTGTCCTTGCAAAATGGTCCTCTCCAACCTTCTTGGTGGCACAGTCATCTCACATCCCTCTATTTACTTTTCTCCAAAGTGGTTAGAAATACACAAGTCCTCAGCCACGGAGGAGGCTAGAAGTGCAATATTCTGGTCCTCCAAAGACTGGGAAAGAAGCATGGCAAAGGCAAGATGGAAGCATTTATTGTGAAAGCATCTCTTGGACACAGCAGAGAGTGCATTTCCAGGCACCATGCTGGGAAGGCCTGGGGAAATGATACCAGTAAAGCATGCTGAAACCAGATGATTCAACTAGCTGATCCTGATGTAATTTTTGGCCTGGATTGCTCTCCTTTGAAGGAAGGGTGAGTAATGCCTCTGAACAATAATGACTAAGGCCTCCTTGATAAAAATGCATGAAAATGGTGGCAGAATAGCTGAAAGCTCTCTCATAAATTTTGCTGTCCTGGAAAATAAGATAAACATTCTTGACCTTCCTACAGGTATATTGTGGCACAGCAATACCCCATGAGGGGTTAGGCCCTTTTTCTCACTAGCAGAAAGCTCACAGCAGTCATTTAACAATAACTGCCCTGCAGCCAGAGTCCAGACTTGTTCTCAGTGAGGAGAAACAAAATCAGCACCGGTTTTTACCAGAAAGACTGAAAAGTGAATGTGATGGCTGAACAGATCCTTTATCACAAAGTGCAGTCCACCAGAACTTTGCTGTCAAATTCCATTGGGAAGAGGCTGCAAGTGCTCAAAGACTTTGGAAGGTGTAGAAGCAGCATGTCTTAATGAGAGCCAGTGGAGAACTCCTGAAGGCAATAAAACAACCCAGCAACACGAAACAGTCCTGTGAAAAGAGCTAAAGGATGGGCTTCATTGTTTAGGACTGCGTCTCCTAAAGCAGGACTGACATCCCAGCCCAGGCAAGAATGATTCTAAAGAAGGAGAGCTCAGCCTGTAAGAACAGAAGTGCCATGTCTTTCAGGGTGAAAAGTCACTCCAAGTTGTGGGGAGATGAGACAGTGGCAAGCAGTGGGTGAAGAAGCATTCTGAATGTGGGGCTGGACCTGGAATAGCTTCCCTCTCTCTGTAGGAAGCATGGGGAGAGGCTCTGATGTGGATACTGAGTGACAGAAAGGAACAATGCTCAAGAAACAGCACACAGGTATGAGCAGCAGGTTTTTACATGGTTTCTTTTTAAGTTACTCCATTTTCATACAAGGCTTCATTTTATATGGATTGGAGTAGGTAATAAAACAATACTTATCTTCATGTGATCCATCAATCCTAACTTGCCAAAAGAGGGTGATTACTCTCATTCTGCTCTTGGGGAAGCAGAAACAAAGAAAATGAAAGTTTCCAAGGTCTCCAAAAGCCAGATGCATGAGAGAAGGGAGATCACCTCTCTTTAGATGTCAGCCATCCTTTGCCAGTGGAAATGTCCCTTTCTAATACGATGAATGGTTCTTCACAGGGGCTGTTTCACAGTCTGTTATCTGGTACCATTCTCACATGAAGATTCACCTCTCTGAGAGCTTTTGACCCTTTAAAACAACCTCCCATGAAGTGAATCCCAACCTCACATGGGATTTTTTTGTCAGCGCTTTTCCCTGGCACTGTTCCCTTTCCAGGCTGTTGCTGCTGCTGCTGCTGCTGCTGTGAGTGAGGCCCTGGTTCACCATCCCACTGGGCTTTTAACACCGTGCAGATAATTTTCTGTATTAAATAATTAAGTGCAATAGCTAATACAGTGCTTCCCACACTGTTGCATTGCGCAGTCATGTAATTATTTTTTGATCATTTATAACGACATTAAAACCCCCAAGTGCCAGACTGAAAATACATCTGTCATAATGTTGCAGCAACGTGCAAATTCTCTGTGTTTGCTGCGAAGGAAAAGGTCCTCTATCACTGAAGCTCTTACACAGCTCCTTTCGCAGCCTTTTCTACGGAATTCTCCACTGATCCTTCAAAAAGCTGGAGGATTGCACAGTTCTGGCTGATCATTGTTAGAGATTTCACACGTTCTCTCTAGTAATTAGAGGATGTGTTTGCAGAAAATTGCTGGCCTTGTCCTCCAGGAAAGAGAACATCCTGCATTTAAACAGCAGATGCAACACGGGGAGCAGCAGATCAAACAGACTTTTTGTCCCTCACCAACTGCTTCCACCACAACATGAAAGGACAAGTTCCTCTCATGAAGAGGGAAGTTTGTTCTGGATGCCCGTTTCGTTTTTGGCCTCTTTCTTAGGGGCAGCAACAAAGAAACCAAATAAGATGCACTCTGCTCATGTCTTTGTGCCAGATATATTTATTTTCCACAATAAAATGGGAAAGAGCCACTTCATACAGGATGTCAACCAGTGCTGACAAGGAAGGCTTTGATGCTTCCTGTCCCAGATTCAAGCAGAGTTATGAGCTGGAATTTAGGGTGAAAGTTTAATCTCTCATCTTCCATCTCATTTTTTCTGTTACATTCACCTACCAAGTGTTTTTCACACTGCATGACTTGTTTAGGTTCAGTCACGCCTATGCCATCTCAGAATATAAACGTATGCACAATGGAACAACTTTAGTCTAGCACTACTTTCTTCTCCTTCAAAGTGTTTGGAAGGGCCAGATTTCCTCTCCCACACACACTCCGGAACTGCTGAGGAGCTCAGTGAAATCTAGAAGCCATCGAAGAGGATTCCCTGCGCTTTCACATGATAAAGAAGGCAGTTATCTGCTAGCTAACTCCTCATTTGTAGAAACTGTCTCTAAATCAACCTCATCCCCGAGCATTCCTTTGCAAATTTTGTTTCTCTGTATTAGCTGGAAGATTTATTATTCAAGGCTCTACTTGATGGGCCAGCAGTCTAAAGCGCCATGATGTAGCTCCTCTTTCTTTAATTTTCACTGCCTGGTAACACCTTGGCACTCTCTCCTGAGCAGTTTCGATTAAATCCTTGGAATAACAAATCCAGGCTTTGGCTCTTGGCTAGTGGGGTCTTCCATGAGAAAGCCGCAGGGCTGAACTGCTGCGGCACAGCCTGGGCTGCAAGAGGCTCACTTTCCTCCTTAGCCTATCTTTTCCTTCCTTTTTCCTGGACATATGGGCAGATAGAAATTCTGTCAGGAAAGCAGCTTCCAAGAGCAAGCCTACCAGCTGACTGTGCCAACCCACCGGTGTGTATAAAGGACTGGGATGACCTGGTCATCCATGTCCAGAGCAATTATTCCAAGTATTTCTTCTCACCAAAGTCACCTCAACATGCTGCTCTGACGTGCTTTCAGTATTTACTTTTTCAGAAAGGGTTAGAAAAGAGGCTCCTTCTTCCTTCCAGACCTACGGACACGAAAGACAACGTGGTCAAGTCTGCATGATGTGTATTCTGTGCAAAATGCACGGCAGTCCCGGCAGATAGGTAATCCAGCAAAGAGAAAGCAGAGGAGGGATTAGTGAAGGGTTATGATTATTTCCCCCCTTTTTCTAGTTTATTTCCCAAACCCCTAGAGGCTGGTTCAGCAATTCCTTGAGAGCCTCAGGCTGACTGCACACAGATATATTGCTAAATGCAATATCTGGTGGCTTTATCTGGGTGTACCAAAGACCTCAGGGATTTCTGGTCCTATGGCAGCTGCTGGCCTCAGCTGAGAGTAATTCCAGCTGGGCTGCTGAGGGTATAGAAGATCCAGAGGAATATACAAGACATTCAGGCATCCTCCACAACAAAATTCGGGGTGAAAAAGGAAAGCCTTTCTGAGGTACCCTGATTTTGAAACAGGGCTGAGTTTAAGCCACAGAAGTAGGGAAACATACTGTACCCAACTTCTACTGCAAATTACTCTGATGACACAGTGCACAGGGAGGCTCTGTGGCTGAAATTCTAATGTGTTTGAACTTGGAGACCTGGGATGCCTGCCAGGGAACTTCAATAAAATGTAGAAGCACAAAAAGATGCTCATTAGCTTAAAAGGTATGGGGTTTAATTTTTTAAAAATCCCTTCCCATGTTTACTTTTTTTTTCCAGTCCTGTTTCTGGTTTTCTTTTCCTTGCATCACTTTTTGCCCAATCATTTCTTCCTCCATTTTATTAGTACTTTATTATTTCAAGGTCTTCAGTATATTTTTTTCTTTCTGCCTTTAAGGATATTTTATCTTTTCCCACTCTTCATTATCTGCATGGCTTTTCTTCCTCCATGGACTTGGGTTTTCTCTCTTTTCCTCTCAGACCTGGTCCTTGCTGTTGTTTTAGCTCTTTCCTTCAGCTAACAAACTGATCATTCCATGCTCACTACTTCTTACCCAAGATCAAGCAGAGCTCGCTCTTCCTTTGTTAGCTGATGCATATTATTCCCCACCCACAGCTTTTGACACATAATCAGATTTCTTGCGCTTTCTTTTGCCTTTTAAAGCATTTCTTTCACCCAAAGCCAGGGTGGTGGTTGGAGACTCCCCTTCCTCTTGCCGTGGGTACACGACTCTGTCACCAAACACTCACGTGTAGAGGCTGCCCCTCCAGAACAGAAAAGATCACACTGAAAGCTGAGGAAACAGTTATGCGGCTACCAAGGTGAAGGACCTGCCAAAACCAGCAAAGTGAGAGCGATTTGACAGCCCCAGCATCGTGTGGCCACAGCCCGAGGAGGGAGGCAGCTGCCTGCACCACGGGCTCACATTTAACACAACTTAAACCACTAATTTATGCCACCATGCTGCATCCCAGAGCATGTGATTTTTAGCTAAATGTGATTCCTGTTGGATGAAGCTGATGTGTTATTCAGCTCTGAGCAAAAGACCACTCGGTTGTAACCAGTTTTCCCGATGCTTTTTTTTTTTATCAGTGCAGGATGTCTTTACTTCCCTTTCTCTGTATAAGCTGGAGAAATAAACCTCTGTGATGAATGATGCCAGGGCAGCATCCTAAGCTATACAGGTATTTCTACATGTACTAGAGTGAAGAAGTACAAAAAGCATCAGATTTCCAAAATTAACCAACATTATTTCTGAGGTGCAAGGGGATATAAATTTCAGCTGTTTGTGGAAATGTTGAAGTCTCCGTCCTGACCCAGGAATGACAGATTATGGTTTTGGTGAGGAAGAAGAATGCAAGTAGTATGAAACAGCCAGTGTGACTTTAGGAGAGACTGCTCAAAGATCTGTTTATAGGCATAAATGTATGAGAAATGTACTGGTAAAAAGGGAACAAAAACAGATGAGTCATTTTGCAGGTTTTAGAAGAAATATCTGTACATCAAATGCATGATAAACGCAGACTGAGAGGAGCTTAAAGAGGAATAAAGAAGTGCAAATGCATCAGGGGAGAAAGAAACACTGAGGACACGCAGACCCATCAGTACATGGAGGCTAAGAAATAACCATGGGTGGCACTTTTGGCTTCTCCACTGCACAGAGGGGGCAGCTCCTCCTGGGATCTCGTGGGACTGCATGCCTCGTGCTGAATGTGAAGCTTGTTTGAAGCAGCCCGGTGAAGTCTGGACTGTGCTGCACAAAAAGGACGTGTAAGAATGGCAGGAATGCAGAGTAAAGTAGCAGTGATAAATGAGGGGCTGGAGGAGCTCTCTGAGGCAGGACAGATGGCGTTGTTACAGGCTACGTTACGAGTAACACCCATAAACACCCAGGGAGGAAAGGTGCTGACAGTGTCTGCTGAGCGGAATAGACTTGTGATCTGCAGGCTCTCTGATAGTCGTAATTCCACAGAGGAAATCTCCAAGATTCCCTTTCCACATGCAGGATTTGACAAAATGTATGATCATGTGCTTTACTTCTGCATAGCAGTAGCTCCATGGGAATGTCTTTCCTAGTTTGAGATGACAGGCACGGCAGGAGAAAATTCCTCTCTCAGATTAGTGGCCCTGCCTTAGCTAAGAAGGGGACAGATGAAGTGTTTCCTGAAAGAAGAAGTAGATGTGGCTCATCAGGAGAACAGCCCATTCCAGGGGGCTGGAAAGATCTGAAATTCCTGGAGGAATATCCATCCTCACATAAGCATGCACACTGACAGATGGTGAAGCTTCGTATGAATAGGAATTTAAAGTCACTGTCTTTAACTTGAAAAGATAAACCCCAGGCAAGTTTTGGAGAGCAGCTGGCCCTTCATGGGCTGGTTCTTGTGGGGATTTCTTCTTTAAGAAGCTGGAACAGTTCTGTGAGCAGCACAGACAGCACAGCACCTCATTCTCTTTAGTAGTTTTCTCTGGAAAAAGCCTGAAGCAGCAGCAGCAGCAGCTTTCTCCATGCAGGAATTGGAAAAGAGCTCAGCAGAGTGGCTGGAGAATTTATAAAATTAGAAAAACAAAGCAGCAAAAGGCCTTGGCTCAACAGCATTACTTTTAGACTGTCTGCCTCTTTGAAGTAACTAGTCTTGAATCAGTTTATGAGCATCAGCCAAGACAAACACCGGGGTCCATTTGGGAGTTTTGCTGCAGAGCTGCATATTAAAACTCTGTAAGGAGATGCAGGGCATGTAGTGGATGTTTTCTTTATTGGCAGCCCTAATCATCCCAAATCTCTCCAGCTCACTTTTAGCACATCCTCCTGACAAAAGTGCAGACATGGATGAGCTGTCTGACACAGTGCTTAGATTAATCCTGCAAAAGAAAAATGGGATAACGGGCCCTCTGCACCAGAAGAAGTGTCACATAGTGCCCCAGGGTTCTCAGAAGACTTGTCCCAGCCTGGCATGCACAGTGTGCCACAGCAGCAGCTGCTCCAGCTGGTGTACCCCTCTTCTCCAGGGCCTCCCAGGAGACCAAGCAATCCAGAACGGTGCTCACAGAGGATGGCCGGCTAAAAGGACACGTTCCAAAGGGGCTTGCTGACCAGAGCAACCAACCTCAGCAGTATGCTTACTTAGGAAAGCCCTTGTCTTCCTACCCCCTTCAGATATTTTCTGTAAGTGTTAGGAGACAAGCCCTGACTTGGACTTGGCTCCTTATTCCTACAGCTGGCCTTGCAGCAAGTAAAGCCTTGCTGCCACCACAAGAACGGGGGGCAGCACTGGATTATCCATCTTTGTAGACTGGCACGTGTGTGGACCTGCTCCTTACCTGCCCAACTGATTGTGTTTGCTTTTTTCACCTCTAGTGTCAAGAGCAGCAAGTCAGGAGGACATCTCACAGAATGGGAATGAAGAAATAAAAAAGGGAGAAAGTAAAAACATCTATTCAGCCAGGCTGCCACCTTTTCTGTTGTTACACAGGTAATACACAGGTGGCACTGGGGTGCACTGTGTTTAGTGGACCTTGGCAATGGTAGGTTAACAGTTGGACTTTATCTTGAATGATCTTGATGATTTTCCAACCCATTTCCAATTGCATCTGTAATAATGGGTGCCACACCACGGGCAGCAGCAGGAACTCTGCGTATCAGGCTTTCCCCAAAGCTGCTCCACGTGGGCACATCCCTGCGGTGACTTCTGTGGGAAGGTAGCACACCAGCAGCTCCCAGCACCTCAGGGGTCTGTCCCAGTGCCTCTCCAGCTCTCCCTGGTGAGGGTATGAACAAACAGCAGCTCGCTCCCCCTGGCGCAGATGGGTGAAGCCTCATCCCTCTGCTGCAGGACAGCTCTGGGGTGGCTGCTCCAGAGGCACAGCTCAGCTCCTGCTCATCTTGCTGCTGTTGAGGCTCAAGCTGCAGCATCCACGACTGGGATAAGCACTCAAAAAAGGGAGAAAAGTGAATGGTGCCAGCTCCAGTTCTGTGCTCAGCTCTGTTCTGCCACATTCTCCTGGGGCTTGTCATTAGAACACAACACCTTCAGCTAACCAAGATACCTCCTTCCTTGCTGTCAGTCATAAAGCTTACAGCTCTCTTATTTTAGGGTATTCTTCAGGCAGAAAAGAGTGATGTTCGGGCACAAATTCAAAATGAGACAAAGCAGCTTAAACAAAGGCTGGTGTGTGTTTTATTGCCCAGGAAATGACAGACAAATCTGTCTGCAGCAGAGATGAGCATTTCATCTTGCCATTTCCCATCTGGGAAACACCAGTAACACTCAGCATCTCATTTCTTTGTTGGGGGGACTTGGGTGGTTAGAGGGGATAGGTAATGATGTTCTCCCAGGTGACAAAGAAATGCTTTTGCACTTTCCCAGCTGGTGTTCTTGGGAACAACTTCCATCTGCAAATGCAGTTTGGCCACAAGGTCTAGCCAGGCAGGAGATGGAGGTAACTGCTTTCTCCATGCTGGAAACTCCCACTTCAGAACATATTCTAGGCAAGAACATCTTCAGTACTGGTGTGCAACCTGAAGAGAAGCAGATGGTGCTCCCCAGGGCTGCTCCACATCAGTCCCAGTGGTCAGCTGGGAGAAAGGGGTGCTTCAATTTTAAAAATGTTGGTTTTTTTAATAAGGTATTTAATTAAAATAGAGGTATGAGTTAGTATCAACTTTGGCATACAGGCCAGATCAGGATTTGAAACATTTATTGTTAGTGCTGGTCATTCTTTCACCTGAGGTTGTTGTCTGAGCCCTGCCTCAAAAGACTTCATTAAGACTCTGTTCTCATCATAAGGAAAATTTCTTTTTTTCTCTCACTTTTACTATAGTGTAGTATCTGGGGATTTAGTCTGGACATTACGGAACCATGGAAAATTGGGCTGCGAGGGGCCCTGTGGTCTATTCCATTTGCCTGTCTCAAGACAGATCACAGATTCCTGAACTGTCTTGAATTAAAAATTTCCCCAGCTTAATCTTAAATCCTCAAACTATAGAGATTCCACAGTTTCTTTAGGAAATCTGTTTCAGTATTTTGCCATCCAGAGATACGTGCTTACCCTCAGTTGATTTTTTAAAATATTTTTTTGTGCAGTAAAACTGGAAAAGGAGATTGAACAGAGGAAGGTAAACCACGGGAAGTAGAAAGGACTTCCACTATCATCAATGCCCTTTCCTTATTGTGAGAAGCAATCATGTCAGGCAAAGCCTCCCTTCTATATGTACAGAACTCAGTATTTGACCTGGCTGAACTTCTGCCCTGGGTGTTCTAAACCAAATCCTGCTGAGATTCCCATCTTCCTGAAAGTTAAGGAACTCATATAAAGCAGAGCTGCAAATTCAGAAGAATAATATAAAGCCTGTGAGATGCACTTCTGGGTACAGAGTGTGCAGATAAAACTTTTATGAAGTGACAGAAAATTTTTTTGCTAGCAGACATGGTGAAGTCTCAAAAATAAAAGGTAGATCTCTCCTGAAAATTAAAATCCCTGCTGAAACAGACAATGATGCTTCTAAATTTCCCAAGACAGTGTTTGAGGTCTCACAAAATACCTCCAAAACCCAGTCTTCAGCAGGGCTGCCAAGATGCTCTTGACTTCTAAGAGAACTACATCTGAGATGGGATAGCGATATTTGGCTTGGATGAAAAATAAAATCGTGACTATAACAAGAAGAAGTCCTAGAAAGTATGGAAGAAAGAGAGAAGCTGGGTGGGAGTAAAGTCAACATGGAGTTGAAAAGAAAGGAATAAAGCCAAGTTCAGTAGAAATGGGGAGCAAAGTTTCTGAACTGAGGATGAAGAAGATGTTAGATAACACCTGGGAGGAGCTAAATTCACTGATCCCCAAACTTTAACATGAAGGACAAGCATGGCTGCCAGACATAAAAGTTCTCATTTTTACCGATGTCATAACTGATGCTTCAGAGAGCATCTTGACCATCTCCACAATGTTTCAAAGCATCCTTCAAGATACAACCCCATGCCTCAAGGTGCCACTGAAGATATGAAGTGACATGAGGAACCTATATTTAGGTATTTGGATTCAACTCTTTTTGACACCTCACTGAATTTAAGCCCCACAGAAGAAAGTCTTGGGTAATTCTGTGAGGTCAGGATCTTTGTCCTTGTCCCGCAGCAGCTGTGAGAACTTAGCTAGAAGAGCTTGGAGGTTATAATCAAACCCCACAGTGCAGCTATGCTGGCATAATATCATGGCCCAATGCACAGGACAATACTTTCAGACAGGACCTGCTGGGGTACTGAATATTATCAATGAAGTCTTAAATTCAAAACTAGAGCAATCCAAACCGTCACTGATATGAAGCCCTCCCAGAAGAAACATTTTTTTTTTTTCCAAAGCTCATAAGTCAAAATGAGTCATGCTTGATTAACTTCACTTGGGTCAGGAGACTAATCATGAGACGCTATTTATAAATTATATAAGGAAAGTCAGAGAGAGAGCATTAGAATAACATTCAGAATGGAAGGCATGTTATAGCCTTAGCAGTGTCACTGTGATAACTTAATGAAAACTAGGAACCCTCTTTATTAGGTGAGGTCTAAAGGCAGGTCTTGCTGGTTTTTTAGTTTGTTTGNTTTTTTTTAGGTGTGTCTACTCTCCAGCGGGGGAAAAAAAAAGTTATTAAATATAAGTGAGACTCCAATCCAGAGAGCAACTGTCCAGCTCAGTTCTTGGTGGGGGAATAGATCAGAAAGTTTCACCTCCTCCTTCTCCTCACAGCTGCCCCGCACACATGCACACACACACAGAGGCCAGGGAAATCTACTCCTAGAGCACCTACCTTGGGCTTGAAGGCAATTAACTTCAGGACCATCTCCACGGTGAAGAGGCCAGTGAAGAGCATGTTGAGGATATTCATGGCTTCCTTGAACATGCAGCTCTGGCCATAGTGCTGAAAAACAGCATCCCAGCAGGAGTGTGAGGCTAGGACATGCCAGCAGTCAGGAATGCACAGGACCCCTCCCCTCATCCAAGGTGCCCTAAGGAAGACCCCAGCGTGTTTCATTTTTTTCTATTAAGAATCCCCACTTCCCTTCATTCGTACTTCCTGTGCTCCTATCCATTTTTGCCACCTGGCTCTTGATCTCCTCTTTTTAGAAGAATCTCTCTGAGGAGTGGCTACCAAAATCGTACTTATAAATCCAATTCAGGGCTCATTATAAATTTGCACAGTGTTACAATACAATCTCCAGTTGTTTTTTTATCTCAGCCTTCCCTAACACTTGGATTACTTTTTTGTTTGGTTGTGACTGCACAGCGAGCAGGGGTTTCATCGAGCTGTCCATAATGATACCAAGCCATTCCCCAAGTAATTACACTAAATTCAGGATTCTGCAAAGTCCATGAGCAGCTCAAATCACATCTTTCCAATATGCATTATCTTGCATTTGTCAGCTCTGAATTAAATTTGCAATCATGTTTCCCATTCACTTAACTTTATTAAGATCTTATGAAGTTACTCTCCATTGATTAATTCAAGCAGTGTCTTCTGCAAGTGTTGCCACCGCACTTTTCATACCCCTATGTCCAGATCACGATACTTGAACTGATTGCTCTGCCTTGTTCTAAGGTCACCTTCCAGTTCATGTTACAAGACCCCATTTGTAGCTGCTTAACTTTAATAAACTTCAAGCAGCTGGGATGGATTTTCACATTCTGTATTGGCACAGGGTGATTTATTCAAAACAGTTTCAGTTAAAACAATTCAGCTGCAATTGAATGCAAGGCCAGGAAAAATACAGTTTTGAGGCATTTTCAACATTTTTCCTGAAAGGCTCTAGTACTTGCAGGACTCTGTTTAGAAACGTGAAATTTGTTGAAAAAAAACAGAATTGTTGAAAGTGTCAGATGTTAGCAGGAAGAGGGCGGGAGTTAGATTCCTCATTTCAACTACATGTCACCAGAAGTGAGCATGCTACAATGGTTTTCTTAACGTGCTTATCCCTCCCCCTCAACACACGGTGTGAAGGTGAAAGGAGGTCTCAACCTCAGCCATTTTTGCATTTCCCCCGACAGATTCTACCACTCCATCACCTGGAGGTTTTCTGCTCGCTTACTTACTTGCATGGCCAGGCAGATGGTGTTCAGCAGGATCAGAACGAACATCAGGTATTCAAAATAGGTGGAGTTGACCACATACCAAACCTTGTACTGGTACTGGTTTTTAGGGATGTATCTCCGCAGGGGCCGGGCTTTCAGGGCATACTCTACACACTGGCGCTGTGGGAGAGGCAGGCCACACTTAAAACTCAACCCCAAAAATATCAGCGTGGTCAGCTACTTTCAAATGCAGTAAAAACAAGTTTCAAGTTTGAAATGAAAATCTTCGTGGAAGAATTTCAGTTAGGTCATAATGTGAATGCGCACATTCTACCTGTTAAAGAGTTCTATATGCAATTACTTTGGCCATTTACTTTGGCCAGACACTGCTGTTGTGCTCATCTAATCCCAGTAAAACAAATGGCACAGCAAACGTTTTTAAGTGACTGTTGTTCCTTGAGCAAATCTTACAGCAAGATTTTTTTATTTCTACCTGACTCCTAAAAGATGTCAACGAAGCCAGTTTACAGCTTTATCTTGTCGGCAAGCTTAACATTTTCCTCTCTGTATGCATTTACCTGTTAAAAGCTTATTCTCAATGCATTTTCTACCTTTATTGAGAGCGGGGTGTTGTAAATTACCTGGTTTTTGTCCAGCTCACAGTTCTTGTACTCCTGTTCTCCTTGTTCCTGAAATGTGACGATGACGAAACCAACGAAGATGTTCATCATGAAGAAAGCAATGATGATGATGTAGATAATAAAGAAGATGGAGATCTCAACCCTGTGATTATAGATGGGTCCCACATCCTCCATGTGGGAATCAATGGACCTATACAGCAACCTGAAAGCAAACAGGAGCCAAATGCAGAGAAAATCTGCAACTGCCTTGAGGCCTTGTAGGTGATGTTATAGGGACTAACTTTGTGATTTTCTTCTATTCGAATCAAAATGAATTCACTCAGGGATGTGCAGACTTGCACTGAGCTGAGTGCAAACGCTTGCAAAAGAGAAGACCTGGCTCTTACTAATTCTACATATTTGAACCCGTTCAGGGGTGGAATGTCTTCATAGTTGAACAAAATCATGCTCTCCAGTTAACAAAAGGCAGGAGAGTCCCAGCAGAGTTGTTGGGAACTGAGTTCTGTGAGGAAAGGGGATCCCAGGAGTCGACAGTCGTTAACAGCGCTGTTGGCATCACCTGGTGACACAGGTGAGGGTCAGCCCCCCGACACCCTGCACACCCTGAGTGCCTCTGTGGGAGTCCCCAGCTCCCCTGGCACAGACAGCAGGGCCTGGAAAGGCTCCCCATGTCTGCCAGAGGCAGCACTGCTGTGTTTCATATTGCCCTGCTGACTCCGTGGGGAAACCCAAACCTGGCAACCCTGGAAAGGGCCTGATATGCATTTTACATTCATTTATACGCATAACCTTTGTAACAAATACTGCTATCACTGCTACCATTGGAAATCATCTTTTAAGAACTAGAGGCAGTGCTTTAGAGACTGTTTACAAGTACAGTAACAGAAATTCCTGCAGGCCCTGAGGAATTTACAAAGCACACAACACCCCAGTGCTACTACTGCTATATTTAAAGCTCTAGACTTATTCAAATAGTTAGAAAGGGGAAGACTAGGCTCTGCCTCCGAGTTTTCTCTTTTGAAATGAATGAGGACATTGCCAGTGTTGCAGTGGCCCGGGCAGCACTCACTCTGGCCAGCCCTCAAAGGTGGAGACGGTGAAGAGGGCCATCATGGCAGTCAGGACGTTGTCGAAGTCGAACTTGCTGTTCTCCCAGCTCCGGGGCTGTATCATGGGCTGGCTGACCTCCCCGTCCTTGTAGGTGATGTAGTACCCTCTGTGGGTGGAGAGGGGAGACAGGAGGTGGCAGGGCCGCACTGCCAGCGCTGGGTGGCCGGCAGAGAGGAGCGGGGATTGGAAAAGCTCAGACCCACCTGCATTCTGCTTCTGTCTGCTTGGAGCTGTCAGTGCAGCTGTACAGCTTGCCCTTGGGAAGGAAGAAAGAGGAATGAAGCTCCTGCCTGTGCGGTACTTTTATGTGGATGCCCTGAGCACTTGTTGTCAGGAGGGTGGGGAAAGGCGAGGAGATAAAAGCAGACATAAAGGAGTGAATGAACAAGCCCCCATGGTTGTCTGGTGTTCCCCTTCCTTCCTCTGCAAGGTGGGGGGTAGAGAGCCTGCCAGGATCCTTTTGAGCAGCCCCCTTCACCTTCGTGGGACCACGGCATGCCAATGTAAAACTGTTTAGGGAAGAACATTACTGATTCTTCTGGCCACAGATGATGGGCAAGAATTCTGCATACGCCCAGCTCAGTTTTGGAGGACTGCTGGCAGCACAAGCCCAGGTAACACTGACAGTGCCCCAAATGTCTTGCCTGTTACACACTAAAGACCCCATTTTCCCTTCCTCAGGCTTTTCATGCTGTTTTTCTTCCCATCTCTTAATGCAGCTCAATGTAATGGATGAATGAATGTGGCTTTACCTTAAACAGCTGAACTCCAATGCAGGCGAACATGAACTGCAGCAAGGTGGTAACAATCACAATGTTCCCGATGGTTCGGATGGCCACAAACACACACTGGACCACGTGCTGCAAATAGAAAAGGGGAACAAAAGTCACTTTTGGGATTGTTCTCAACTGTTCTGGCTAAGGAATAAGCCCAAGAATAAAAATACAAATAATAAGAAACAATTATTTAACCAATACCCGTTACCCAAGTAATGTTTTAGGAAAGGGGACCAATTTGTTTCGTTTCTTGCCGTACTTTTAGAAGCAGGCAGAAAGGAGTAGGAAAATACCAGAACCCAGGTCTCTGAAACTTCCCACATAGTTAGGCACCCACCAGCACCAGCACACAGGAAGGAATTTATCTAATACAGAAAGGTTATGTATTAAACCATTCAGCTGAAAAGCAGCTTGTCAGAAAAGGACCTGGCAATCCTGGTGGACAGGATTGAATATGAGACCTCACTACAAAGATGGCAAATGGTGTCCTGGGCTGCATCAGGCAAACTTGCACTTTCAGCAAGATGAAGGAGGTGATTCCTCCCCTTTTCTCAGCACTATGAGAGTGAGACTGTGCCTGTTGTACTGGGTCCAGTCCTGTCTCTCAGTACAAGTGAACCATGGACATGCTGGAGGAAAGCCAGCAAAGAGCCACAAAGATGACTGAAGGGATTGGAGCACCTCTCCCGTGAGAAAAGGCTGACAGAGCTGGGTCTGTTCCTCTGAGAGGAGGCTCAGGGCAATCTGCTCAATGTATATTTATGGCTGAAGGGAGGATGCAGAGGAGGCCGGGCCAGGCTCTTTTCAGTGGTTCCCACTGACAGGACAAGGGGCACAAATTGAAACAGAGTAGGTTTATCTGAACATTGAGAAATACTTCTACTCTCAGGGTGACTGAGGCTGGAACAGGTCATCCAGAGAAGTTGTGGAGTTTCTCTCCTTGGAGGTGTTCTAAAGCCTGGGCAGCCTGCTCTCAATGGCCCTGCTTGAGCAGCTCCCTTCCAACCTCAACCATACTGTGATTCTGCTGAAAATTACTTGAACCACTGCAAAAACCCTTGTAGCCTGAAATGACCTGAATTTACAGTTTATAGAATGCACTGGGACTTTTCTAACCTTTAGTCCTTTGGCTCTGTTGATGGCCCTCAGTGGTCTGAGGACCCGCAGAACACGCAGGATCTTCACCACGTTAATGGCACTGGACCTGGAAGAAAGTGTTGGAAGGTTTGAGAGCTGCAGCCATGTGGGGAGTGTGCAGCAAGGACAGGTCCATGGAATTCTGCACAGCCTGAGACTACGTAAGGTATTTAGCAAACTTTGCCATGGCACCTCAGGGATAAGGAAACCAATTTCTGATGTTTCCTTCAGAGGTCTGGCTTGTTCTGGCTTTCATCATCTCTGCTGTGTTAATGAAGGGGGAATGGAGCATGGGCAGGGTGTATTTTTAGAGCAGGGCAAACAGATTCTGTAGATATCTATGATACAGAAATTGTGCCAAGATGTAGTCATTACTAAGGCATTTTCAGATAAGGCTCAGAGAAGCACTCCACTGAAATATTCATAGAAGAGTGAAAAGTCCAGGAGACTCCAGCATTAAAGGTAGACTATCCACCTGGAGTTTGATCCTACAGTGTCTTTGGTCCCTGAACCCACAAATTATTTAAGTGGGTACATAAGTTTAAGGATGTGAAAACTCCCACTGAATTGACTGAGATTACTTATGTGCTCACTTTTAAGTACTGAACACAACTATCTTCTGCAGCAGAGCTGTTTGTGCCTTCCAGGTCTGAAAACCTGGCTAAGAATCTCCCTCGTGCTCAATGACATCATGTTCTCCTACGGATTTTGGGAACAGTTTTAATGTTAACACACCAAGCGGCTGACTTGGGTCTGTAAGAAGCCAACAACAGGGCAAAACAAGAACTGTGCCATTCTTAAGTCCATGACTAAAAGCCCAACTGAGCTTACAGATTGTCCTGCTTGACTTAGAGGGCGACATATGTGAGCTGCTAGCCTATAACGGTAACAACTGGGAGCTTGTTTCTTTTCAGATGTGAAACTAATTAGGGAATTTCCAACCCAACACAAAGTTGCGTAAATCTACAAATTATTAAGCAAATTAATGGATGAACCAAAGTAAAACATCATGACAGAACAGCCACTACCACTCTGAAGATTCTCAGAAAACTCTTCAAGTGCTTTGTGGCCTTTGATTGACTAAGACTCACATCTTAGGAAGTAGGAAAACATTATCAGCCTCATTTTCCAAAGAGGTTATGAAAAGTCTAGGAACAAAGCTAAATGTCATGATTCCCAATACACCCATTTTTTGTTCTCACTTGCTCTTTCTGAAAGATTCCCCTTTCAGGTCACCAGTGTAGCATTTCCCAGTTACTACCTCCTCTTCGGAGGATGAATTTTAATGGCCTTGAATCATCTGAGAAAAACACCTCATGGAAAGAACCCTTAGAAAATCACTTCCTTCTTCCCTTTTTGCTAAATGCCAATCAGTGCAAAACCAGCGCAATACCCCAACAGGCTCATGAGAAAAATCCTACCCAGACAAGAAGACCACGAGCCTGAGCCACCCCTCCCAGCCCAGCCCTACAACCCCCCCCAGTAAAGCAGCCAGCTGGAAATAGCTCACTCACTGGATCCCAAAGGAGATGAGGGAAACGCTGACCACCAGCAGGTCTAAGATGTTGAAATAGTTCCTGCAGAAGGAGCCCTTGTGGAGGAAAGCCCCGTAGGCAGTCATCTGCAGGGAGGCACACGGAGACACAAACACACTTTGCCATCAGCAGCTGCTCAGGAGCCAGACCCACCTGGCTGTGCTCAGAGTGGATAACTGGGGAGGGGGGCAGGATTTCTATTCTTGGCAGACAGTTCACCCCCAGACCCCCAAGGAGAAGCTGAGCCCCCATGGAAAGAAAAAAGAGAGTGAAAAAGACAGCAAGATAATTGTGAGAGGCCTAACTAAAGAAAGTGAGGAAAATATGCACGTGGAGTGCACTGAGTAAATAATACTTACAATTAGCAAAGCAGCAGAATGACTGTTTGCAAAAACTACTCTTTGCAATCATATGCTTTTCTCTTTTTCTTCAGTGACAGAGGACACTTTTATTTTATAAAGGCCTCTTTAGCAAAATTGAATAAAAATATAAAATAAAATGGGCTCTTCTGTAATGCTTTTCACTACTTAGACCAGCTGCAGTGGACAGTTGATCACGCTTCCCTTCATGAAGGAAAATGAGAATCCCTCAGGGATTTGATGCTTTAGAGCTGAACTGAAGCAACAGGAGGAATTACTGCTCTTTTCAGCTTCCTCCTTCTGTTCAGCTCAATCCCACATCCCTTTTCCTATCCATCTTCATTCATTTTTACTTTAATGCAGTTGCATCTTCCCTTTAGTTTTCCTCACAAAGCCCAGGCTGTACTCCTTGAAACAGGGTGATTTCTTTGTGCAGGTAATCATAATGAACATCACTGGGCAGAGGGAGGGAAAATAGTTACGTATTTTGCAAGGGAGGCTCTGCCCTGCCTGGGCATGAAGGGGTATTGAAAACCTGCTGGCTTTGAGGAGGAGGTCACAGCTCCAGAACTGGACTGGGTGACAGTGTAAACAGAAAAGCTTGGATTGAGCTCTGTTACAGACTGTGACTAAATGAGCCTGGCACAGTTAAAGAGGGTGAGCGGAAGGGGTATTTGTACCACCTACCTTGGACTCGGTGAATGATCTAATGCAGCTGCCTTGAAGAAACCCCATCCCCACAACTGCTAATGTTCCTTCATTAGGAATTCTCATTCCCATCCAGGAATAACAGGCTTCTAAGTTTGGTCCTCTGAATCTCATCTAAGTTGGGTGTCTGAAGTAACCCGAGGCAGACACCATGAGACTGAGCTGTGGCCAGACTTTCAGCTGAGAAGTGTGAACTGGAAAGTCAAACTGGACTTTTCTGGCTCCCACCAGTAGCTCAGGATGGTGCATTGGCTGGTGGTTTCCAGCCTGTGACAATTTTATTCAGGGCAGGGTGGAAGGGCATGTGGTCTATCAGATTATTTTCTTCACCAAACATCCATGACGTCAGGGAACTGACTATCAATCAGACAGAAATTAGAGGGGGAGGAAGTATAAACTCTGGTCTTGGCTTAGAATTTATACTTGTAGACACATTCAGCCAGGGAAGGGAGGAGGGGTTCTTGCCATAACAAAGGTGGTAAAGATGCCCTTTACTGGTTAGATTTTGTATGGCAATCTTGAAAGAAAGACACCATTGAAATCAGGAGGGGAAACTCTGCTGAGTTTAAGTTCAGTACAAACCGTGGTTCTCTCAAGCTTGTTGAGAGATTTTGTCATCTCAGAAGAGACCCTCAGAGAGTGTATAATCTATATCTGCTTCCCATCTGGGGCATTGAACAAGTTACAGCCTTTTAGGATGCCAGTTAAAAATCCTTGGCAGTCACTTTCCAACACTCACCAGAATGCAGGTGTTGCTCTCAGCAACACAGGGGCAGATGAAGCATTTTTCTCTACAGCCTTGAACATCCCACGGCCGTTCATTCTTTTGTTTTTCCCACTTACATTAACTTTGCTGTTTTGCAAAACAATGTGCTCAGTGCAAGGCAGCAGAGAAGCAGGCACTGAGAAACCAGTGACCTAAACTGACAGTCCTTGCACTGTTCTCCCACTTGAGCTCAGGGAGTATCCAGGGATGTTGTCATAAACCTCCGAAGTTAACAGGAGGTCTTTGGGAAGGCCCAAGTCAATAGGCTGGGATAAGTTCTGCTCCCACTGAAGTCATTGGGAGTGGTACCACTGTCGCCCTGATTTTTTCAGCCTTCTCTTCTGTTTCACGGTTTCGTGTTTTAGGTTCTTTCTCACGCTCTGGTCTGTAAACACTGGCCAATGTTACTGTAGTTTCAAGATAGTTCACGCTATTTGTCTTAGAGATACGGACAGCTGATGGACAGTTGTCCTGACCAACGGGATGGGGAGAGGTGTCAGCCTTCTCCCCCAATCCCTGGCCTTTTTAGAGATACTATATATTGGAGTCAGACTTTCAAATAAAGTAGAGTTTTAGTTCATGCCTTCTGATCAAAGTGTGAGCGTGTGCTTGTGTGTGTGTGATGTACTGCATCAGTACCACTTCCTTCCGAGCAAGCAGAATTAGTAGTTGTGAATCCAAACAGGTGCCTTGAACTCTGAGTTCATTTTAAAATGTTGCTGTTGGGATATTTCCCTTTTCTTGGCCGTGCCATGTGATCTGTGCACGTTCAGATTTATTGTGCAAACACAGATGCAAACTGCACACGGGAATAATGTGTGCATCTCCCCGGAGAACATTACGGCTTTGGTAATTTCAAGTCACATCAAAAAAAGCACGTTTCTCTACAAAAATGTGCAGGGGCCACCCTGCTTGCCAGCCTTCCATACAGATACTGTTATTAGGGTCTTGGGCTGCAAAATTTGAGCAACTCTAAGGCACTGCCTGCCAGCACTTAGTACTAGCTTGCTGAGAAAAAAAAAAAGCAGCTGCCAAGTGAACCTAGCATTTAGAAAGCCAGAACTTTGCTCAATTACTGTTATTTAAATTATTAGCCTACCAATTTGGGAAAATTAGAGTTAAGAACAAGGCAGCCTATTTTTATTTTTATTTTCTTCCGAGCTAAACCATTCTCCTGCTCATTGCCCTTGGTGTAGAGTGTTTCCCATTTCCTGGGAAATGGGAAGCTGGGTTTTGATGCTGCAATTTTCATTGGCAGCTACTGTCCTTGGTGTCTCAGCGATTTGTACTCATGGTTCTGTCCCTGCACCCCAAAAGTGAGCTTTTGCACGGTGCTCCCTGCCTCCTACGTGGCTGTGTACCCTGTCAGCTCACAGAGGTCACCAGGCACCCTTTGGGCTGGTTTCTGCAGAAGAGAGACCTTCTCTTTGGGTGCAGCCTGTGTGTATTCCGAGATTATTTTCCAGCAGAAAAATCCTCTTTTGGAAAGACCAGCCAGGCTAGAGGGAGAAATTTATCAGGGGATGGCCTTTTCCTTGGTCCTCTCTTACATTTCCCAACATTGCATCCTTTCATTGCAACTCTCCTAAAATGCATTGTTTTGCTATAGGCCCTCAACTACAAGTTGGAATATCAAAATTTCCCAGGAGATTATTTAAGCAACTATCAAAAGGTCAAATGAAAAGAAAAACAACCCTTTGTGTAGAGATAATAACGAGGTTTAAAAAAAAAAAAAAAAAAAAAAAAGAGAGAGAGAGCAAAAGGAAGAAAGAGAAAGAAAAGAAGAAAACAAGTGTATTTCTCAGATTGGTTACCTTAAGAATAATTTCTAATGTAAAGATACTAGTGAAGACATAGTCTGCATTGCCTAGGATCTGAAAAATAAGCACAATTGGGTTAGTGGTACTGAGCGTGACCCGGGCACAAACAGGCTGTGTGTTAGCAACAGAGAGTGGCAGAAAACTAGAAAGCTTGTGAACAAAGTAATGGTAGAGAAGATGGGCACTTTACCTTCAGAGCAATTTCAATGGTGAAAATGACAGTAAAAACTATATCAAAATAAAAGAGAATCTGTAAAAAACAAAAGGGGATAGGAGTGGGGAGGGTAGGTCAGTGACTGATCACTTGAATGAGAAATCACAGTTTAAATCAAATATATGAGTTCTTTCCACGAGGGAATGAGGACAAATTTATAGGGAACGGTTTTGTAACAACATCCTGTTAAATGCAGTGAAGGTCCTGGCACAGAGGACAAGAAGCACATTACATGAAATCTTTCCTGAGTTACAATCCCATGAGCACTATAGAGGCAAAATAACTTTTTTTGTTGCTGAAGGATTTTTTTTTTTTTTTTAAATCTCATAAAGAACATTCAAGGGTTTTCCCAAATAGGATTCCAAACTGAGAATACAAAGAATGCCTGGTCTCTCAGTGGAAAACACGAGACTCATTCTTATTAACTTCCATTCAGTCTTGTCCTGTGCCTCTCTCAAAGGAAGAAAAGCAAACTGCAAAATCATACTCTAGCCATTTCTTTTCTTTGTGCTGAATTGCTCTGGATTAGGATGAATAACAAAGACTCTGCCAGTTGAACAGCATCCCAGCCCTTGTATTGCAACCATAATTTGGTCATTTGCTAGAGGTGCCTAACTTAGATCCTGCATCTTTCTATTTGCATCCTGAATAACCAGCCAGATGAAATGCTCATCATTCCCAGGAACCTGGGCCTGGTGATGCAGACACCAGTGGCATGCACAGCAGACCACAAAAAGTGGTGTCACAGGAGGCAATGAGAAGTCTAGAAGAGTAAAGGGGCTTTCAAAGCAGCAGCAGCAAGGACAGGAATGTCCTTCACTGCCTATTGGCATCCCACAGTAAATGGGAACTTTCTCACTGATTTATGGGTCCAGGATTGAACTCTGTCTCCAATATATTTCAACCTCTCAAGCCACTTCAGTGCTATCTACACAACAAATGTTGAATATCAAAAGTATCATGGCCATGGTTTACTCGTGTTTTACCATTATTATGTTTTAAACCAGTAGGCCAATACTTGGAAGCTGTAGAAAACTGATAATTTGTGAAATTTAGACCTTTGCAGTTAAAACACGAATAAGCATAAACCAAGAAACTGCCTTCTCCTGTCCCACAGGCCTTTATTGTACCTTAGCTCCAGTATGCTCACTCAGATTTCTAGGTGGCTAAATTCTTACAGCTTGGTGTGCAGGGGGGAAGCTGCTGCAAATTCCAGGGTTATTTCACATTGCACAGTTTAAGCACAATCCAAATCTGGATTGATTTGCAGACACTGCATGTCAAATGGGGGGGTGTATCACTTACTGCTACCCTACAACTCAAAATTCTTCAGACCATTGCTCAGTTTTTAATCTCAAATTCTTCTCAAGGCCGTCTAGGGCTCTATCAATTTTTGCAGCTTAGAGAATAAGAAAGGGCCGCTGCAAGGGGACAGATCTTGATTTCAACCTATATTAATTTACATACATTACAACTAGAAATACCCTTTTGCCTGGCTGCTTTGTAAGTCCCTACATGGTAATTCCATTTATCAAAACTGATAAAATTCCATTTTATCAATGGAATAATTTTATAATCAATGGGCCAGATTCATGGGTACTCTCTAACTGCTTTACTCCACCAACATAAAGGAGCTGCAAACTTGATTAAAGTGAAGGATTAAGCTGTTAATCATTCACTGTTGCTGCTTTACCTCACCAGAGCACTGCAAAGGAGCTAGAATACACTGGTGAATGTGGTCCCAAAGGTGCAGCTAGTAAGGATGAAAATGGTCACTGCCCCAGCCGTGCAGGCAGTTCCATTTATCAGCTGCCATATTTATTATTATCTAAATGTGAACTTGCTCTAGAATATATTAAAATGAATGAGCACCTTGCCAAGGTGTGGGATTGACATTTCTGAGCCTGAATTTCAGCTTGCTAACCATTGCTAGCACCTTTCCCAAGGGAAAGCTGCCAACAGTTTCTCTTTCCAACACATCTCTCTGCGTTTCTCAGCACAGGCTCAGCAAACAGTGTTCCCTTTGCCAGAACAACTGTCCCAGGGGTTGTTTCCTATTCCTGAACCCATGGAGAGCAGTGTCAGTGCCATGGACCAATAACAGAGCTTTTGACACAGCGTGTTCTAAAAGAAACTGCTGGGATTGTAAATAAAGCTTCTTTCTCTTCTGACAACTCTATGGAGTCAATCTATTTTCTGCCCTGCTGTGACACCAAGGGGCAAACAGAATATTGTGAGCACAGCCTTAGGACTTGCTTGGACTTCAAAGGCAGTTTGGTCAGGGTGGGCTGGCACTTGCAAACTCTGCCTGAGCCCTGTGTGACACAAGAAGGACACAGCCTGTCCCAGGCAAGCAGCAGAGTCCAAGCCCCTCCAAGAGCCCTCGCTGTGCTCTCTGCTCCCGCCCTCCTGCTCTGGGACACTCTGTGCCAGCAGCATCCCCAGGCTGCACCAGTCCTGGTGCACAGGCTGCTGCTGAGTGAGGGCAGAGACAGCTTTGCTTTCAGCTTGATTTCAGCCTGATTTCAGCTTGATTTCAGCCTGATTTCAGCTTGCTTTCTTCCTTTTCCTCCCAGGCCTCCGTGCAGGCACAGCGGAGGACATGATCTTACTGCTCTACTGCCACAGTGCCAAGGCAGGCCACATTTCCCCCCAAACATCTTGTCAGTGTCCCCTTGTAGGACACATTTTAAACACCTGTACCTGCAAAAAATTGAAACGCATATTTTCACACAGCACCGGTGGCTTCGCATACACAAAACAACGCCTTGCCTCAAACCTGCAGCTCTTCAATCCAGGACAACAGCTCTGACTCTTTTTTCCCCCGTCTCATTTAAATCTCTCTGTGACAGTTTCTGTGGCATGTCAGGAGCCCATCTGGCAGCTGACATGCTGCAGCACTAATACACGTTGGCACTCAGTTATCCCTGCGTGCTGTGCACCCTCATTCGTGCACAAGTGGGTTCTTGGTGGCACAGGTTTGGCTGGATTATTTAGCATCCTCCTTCAGGACAAAATGCAGAGCCACTCTGAGATACGCTCAGGAATAGACTTCCATTAACACCTTCTCTGCATGCACATATGTGTTCAAATGCATGCTCAGGCCAGGATATTTCAGGGAGCATTAAATTAAGGTTTTATTATTAAACAAGGAAAAACCATCCCACTCTTCAATCCTAGCAAACTCTTCAGGCATCGAGGCACCAAAATGCCACTGCAGACGCCAGAAATCAGAGGCCTTGCTTATGTCTGCTGACTCCTCATTTTTCTGCAACGACCCCTGACTAATGGAAACAACCACTGGCAAAGCTAAGGGAGCACTGAACATTTCAAAAGGCAAATAAGGCAAAGGAAAGAGGGTAAGGATGTATCTCTGTGCTGAATGCTTTCCTCTTCTCTCCCCAGGCAGGTAAGGAGAGGAGCACAGCATATTTTTTGAGGGTTATCTCAAATTTAATGATAGCTCTGTGGTTTGTGTTTAAAAAGCCTGATTTTAACCTTGATGACCTCAATTTCCCTCTGAGTAACAGCACCATATTCAAGAATGCTACTCCTGATTTACACCAGTGTGAATAAAATGAAAATCAGGCCCCAGGCTTTTTAGTTTAAAAGACAGCATGTGGCAGAAGAACAAATGTTCCAAAGGGAACCTGAAAATCCCTCAAAATTGAATCATCTGTATCCCCAATCAGTGTTTTTACAGCATTTCTAATGCTTTAATCCCAGGGAACAATAATTTTGTTTCAGCCTCCTGTTCTTCCTCTCCCTACACACACTTCTGAGGTGAACTAGAGGCCAAATTCTGCACTGACTCATGTTCCCTGCAAAGCCCAATGATTCCACACACAGCCTACAAAAGGCAGAAACCACGGAAGACAGGCACTCCCAAAAGCCTCTGGTGCAGCCTTTTCTGCCTTTCCTGGCTTGAAGTCATGATCTGCCTGCAGCAGGCTGGCAGCGCCCAGCCAGGGAAGGAGGATGTGAGGCATACTTGGTTCCTGAAGGAGAGGTGTCGCACGGGGTCCTCAGCTGCCAGGGAGATGCTGCTGAGCAGGATGAAAAAGAGGATCAGGTTGGTGAAAATGTTATCGTTGACGATTCGATGGCAGTGGACACGAAACCTGCAGGAGAGAGGGGAGGCATGGCTTCAGCTCTCAAAAAACAGCAAGACCTGGGAAACATTTCCCCCCCTCCTCTCCTGCCAGCGGGACTAGGAGGATTGGGACAGGGGCAACCTGTGCAGGGCAATGCTGGCTCTCTCACACGCAGAGTGTTTGAATGGAGAACAATCACTCCCTCCTGACAGAGCTTGTGATTTCCATGTGGTCTGAAACCTGCCAGCCCAGAATTACATCCCTTGCTTTCATTTATGGTCCTGATTTATTTTCATTTACTTCCTCCGGATTCATTTAGGAGGAAAGCAGCAGCAAAACAGGCTTTAGGGTGCCAAGGTCTTTCTGAGCTGGGACAGGAGTGTCACTTGACAGGAGCTGTGGGGGACCTGCCTTGCAACAGGATACAGGGCAGGCTGGCATCAGCAAATGACTTCTGAGAGACATCATGCCATGCAGGTTGTGTGCTAAACACAGGGGCTCCTAGTGGGAGACTAAAAGGTAAAGAAGGAGCAGTCTCCCATCACACTTGCTTCCTGGAGACCATTACACCAATTCCCATATGCTGGTAGCAGGATGTGAGGAGTTAAACCCCATAATAGCTCTGTGCATAATTCTACAGGCACTTCATTAATCTATTTAGCTCTACTCTTGGCTGTGAGGGCTCCAAGTCCCTATTATAGCAATTTTACAGATGACTGCAGAGGTTAATTTAGTTCTACAAATGACAGGGGGTGGGAGGCAAAGCTAGCACCACAGTCCCCAGGCCCCAGCCATCCTCAGTCCCTCCCTGTTCACACACCCAAGGAGGAGTGGCACGAGCTCTGCTGGGAAAAAGAGCGGCTCTGAACTCAGCAGCGCAGCGCCCTGCCTTCCTCTGGGGCTCTGTTTGAGGGCTGAGTCCTCAGGAGAGATGCTGGAACTCGTGGTGCTGCACAGACCATGGCGCAGTGAGCTCCCTGCTGCACCCTTGCAAAGGTAAACTCACCTAACAGCCCTCCACCCACAGGTGCTGCACATCTGGCTGGGAAAGGCAGGTGGGACAACTGCATTGCAGCAGCCTGTGGCAAAGTCTGAGAGAAGAATTGTGCTCCCTGGACTCCTCTCAGAGCTGTGGACTCTCCTCCCCCTCTCATTTTTTCTTTTCTGCTCGTTCTCGACGTGCAGCAATGAGCAGAGACACATGGGCTCCCGCCTGGGAGTGGATTTTGGGCAGCCCTGAGGACAGGAAGCTGCTCCCTCCCACTTGACTGATTCCATGATGGCTCTCCTGCAGTTTGGACCTGGCTGTGTTGGGAAATTCCAATTACTGACTCACCTCTGTGTCCCTTATTTCGGAGGCTTTCATGATTTGTGTCTTCAGTCAGCCTTGCACGTGCCATGATCTCCTAATGAATATTTTCACTGTACTCCCTACAGTTGTGTTTCTGTAGGATTCCATGCCTTAAAGGAGAGGTGGGTCAAAGGAGCCTCTGTATGAGCTGCTGAAAGGGAGCTCTGCACCTCACAACTTTTGGGGCCTGATGTGAACGGGGTACCAGCTCTTCACCTCCTCCTCGGGCTAACCCATCTCTTAAATACCTGTTGTTGGGACTGAAGATGAAAAAAGCACTGGCATCAGGCATGGGCACAGCCTTTTCCTTGAGGTGCAGCTCAGACATCGGGCGAGGGCGAGGACCGACAGGCATCTCAGGCTCTTCCTCATCTTCCTCTGCTGCAAGAAGCATTTTTGTCCTTTAATGCAAGATACAACCCATTCCAAAGAGCTGGAGCATTTGGCTCTGCCATAATTAGAGCTAAAAAGTAAGAGCCACTATAACAGGATGTTGAAGCCTTGAGTTTCCTTGCCCTTCCCTCCTTCGAGGCAGTGCCCTTTACCCAGTGCTCACCCTGGCAGACATTGCTCTCATCTCTCTGTAAAACCATCAGTCCTGGTAAACCTACAAAATTCTCACCACACTCTCCTCAGATGCTTTACAGTTCCTTCTGCAGAAAACAAGCAGGCTCTAATGGCTCATTTGAATCTTTCTTCCTGTGGTCTACATCCAGTATCTGTTTTCTTATTTTCCATGGACACAGAAAATTAAAAATTGCCTTCCTCTTGCAGAAAGCTTTTGCATACTTAAGGACCAGCATTATGCCTCTGGGAGAATATCTGGTTCCTAGAGCAAGCCAGCAGCAGCCTTTCCTGAGGTGCTGTGTTCCCCAGGTCTCTGATCTCTCCTGCCACTTGCTTCCAGATTATCTGCAGGATTAACCTGCAGCTGAGGTTTTACTGCTGCAGAGGAGAGCTACATTACTTATATCCTGTAATACTATCTTCCTGTTAAATGCCGTTCATGGAGGCTTTTCATTAGACTTTGGCATTGATTTGCCATCAGTGTCTGATATGCATAAAGCACAGATTATTTACCACAGAGCAACGGCCTGGCCTGTCACTCCCCCCTCTGCATTTCTGCTGCTGGCTATTCCCAAAAGTGGCACTGAGACCTCATCCTTACTGAAGGGCATTTTTTTTTTTTCCTGACCATTCCTCCAGTTGATCAAGATTGTTTTTCTTCTATTTGTCAGCATCTCCATGGAGCTGCTGCTGCATCTGGGGCTGTGTCTGGGTGAGCACATGTATGCCCCAGAACAAGCAGTGAGCACATGCACGCTGACTTGCACTGACCAGAAAGCCTTAAAGTTTGTCCCCTTTTCTAATTTAGTGGGGGGAAGATCAGAAAGATGGGAATGAGGCTGAGACTCTTGAACCTGTGCCACCTCCAGGCAGATCAATGGACAGAAAATGCAGGGATGAAGGCTAAGGGGCACGTGAAAGAGAAGCTTCTGCCTCTGAGGATATCTTCTACCGGCTGAAGTCAGACGTTGTTTTGTAAATGACATGATAGGATTTTGCTATCTTAAAGATCCCAAGCCTCTCACTTAATCAGCAAGACAGGAAAAAAAAAAAAAATACCAAACCCTTTAAGAAAGGAGCCTGACATGTTAGATACAACTGATTCATCTTCCAGGCACTGCAAAGGAGGAAACTCTAATTAAAAGGTTCATCTTGAGTCCATAAAGGGAGATAAGTTCCAGGAATGGTGTTCCTTTAGGGTGAGGTACTGTACTTGATCTGGTTACAGGACACATCAGAAAGAGCAGATGAATCAGCACAGATCCTGATCTAGACATCAGAGAGAGGAGAAAAGTGCCCTTTTTGAATGCATGCCATCATTACATGCAAATAGGATTCTTTCTTTACACTTCCAGTACCAAGAGTTCAGCTCCAATTTGCTTGATAGATCTTTGCATAAATGTTTGAGCTGGTACATAGAGTTTGTACTTTTAAAGCCAGTCTATTTTTTAACAGCTCAATTCTATGTGTAATATACTTCATAATACTCTTTCCACAGGCTTTATTAGTAAAAGAAACATCTTTCAGAAGTACTTTTTTACACAGGATTTGTAAAATAAATGTTAAGGTTAATGCAGGTTTATGTAATATAACCATAGTTTGCACTTGCACCTTTTACCTGCAGGTTTCAGAGGAGGCTGAAGAAGAGTGAGGTAAGCAAATTCTTTTTCTTCTTTAACAGGCTAGAAAACCAATGCCCAGGATCCTGTGGGATATTTGAAACTCTTGCTTAAGAAGAATATTTTGGGTCCCTGCTCTGAGCCTTCGATGTGAGATCATTCTTCTTTTATCACTCAGAGGAATGCTTAAAATACACTTTTAAATGGCCATGGAACAATGCCTCTGGAAAACGGACCCTTAGCAGAAGGATCAGCCCCATGAAGACCATAAAGAACATTGTTCCTCTCCTCTTTTTCTCGTGTCTGCCGTACAGCAAGAAATATATATTAATGACTCTGGGAACCAAATACTTTCAGACTGAAACCCACGTTCAGTTCCTCAGCCATAGATAAAGAACAGTGTTCTACTTTTCACTTAGAGTCCAGGGTGCAGAAGAAAGGAAACATTGAGGGCCAAATTCACAAAGAATAACATGATTACAGCCTCATCCCACGTCCCTGCCCATGCTGTCTACCTCCATGTAGAAGCAGCACAGCTGCTCACATTTGTAGAAGCAAACGTTCTTTGGCTGTGGAGACAAGCACAAACAGGCTACAGTGCAACATCAGTGAGAAATTCCATGGTAGGGAGGTTTTTTTTACTGTACAAAGACCAGAACTCTCATATAAGGACATTATTTTGCTTTGAGCTCCCATGAATCATCCCAAGCTTTTACCTTCATCTGACGTTCCGAATTCTTTGTCTGACTAGCCCCCTGTCTTCCTGTAATAAACACATCATCATAATGATCCTTCTAGTGTACACAAATCTCTGGGAGACCCAGGCTGTCCTCCCCAAAAAAGAGGCCAGGTGATCTGAGGAGCTTCATCTATTCCGGGCCTGAGGAGCAACATCGTGCAGCAAAGAGTGCCAGGAGAGGTTATTGAGAAAATTGGTTTAAGGAGCAGAAACAAATCAGAGGATGAGCAAGGCATGGGAGGAGAGCCCCTGCCTTGTTAGGGGAAACAAATGAAGTGACCAATTCAGATGGTTTCTGAGCACTGAATTTGCAGTCTTCACAAAGAACTGATGTGAATTCAGGGAACAAGCCTGTTTAGAAACGGCATCGATGCCATACAATGGCAAGGAACCAGGATGGTGTCCCTCTGCATTTCTAATAGAGACAGGAGAAAACCTGATAATCCATTCAAATTTTAGGTTGTGTTCAAAAGTACATTGGGACAGGGATTGGCACCCTGAGGCAGGCACCAAAAATGTTTTCACGTGATTTTTTGCACCCTAATTCTATGCAAGACAAAAAAAGGTAGATGTAGTGTCTTGTTATATTTTTCATTTATAAGCTACTCTTACTAAGCTATCTACAGAAAGTAAATAAACCCCAATTCCATTAGCAGTAGACTTAAAATTGACATTCAGATGACTGTTATTTCACTTGAAAAAAAAATGTAACCGTCTGTACATCCAAGCCAGCTGAGAAACAGAAACAAAGCTGTTTTAATTTGTGCTCCTTACTAAAGACTCCCACAAACCCCTTAGCAACTGGGGATGTGTGCCCAGGAAGTGCTTGTGCCTACAGAGGTGATGGGAAGGTTAAATCCTGAGTGACCTGTCTCAGAGTGTGTTAAATTGTATTGCCCAGAGTTAGAACCACACTCACTCCTGATAAATTTGCTATAAATATGGAAGAAAACAAGTACAGCATATGTGAGGACTTTTTGTACTGAAAATCAGATGCAATGAGCAGTTTTCCATTTTGCTTGCCTGAAACTCTTGTCCGTGTACTCAAAATGGAACTTGTGTTCTTTTTTACCCTCTCAAATCAACCTATTACCAGACATTTATTTATTGGGAATCATGGGATAGAAGAGAAAGTGTTCTACAGCCTATTATAGCCTGTTACATAATCACAGGAACAGAAGAGCAGAGCAGGGAAGGATCACAAAAGGCCTCTGGTTCATGCCTCTGCCAAGCCAGGTTCCATTAATTATTATATCTAAGCCTTTTCGGGGAGACATTTTTCTGACTTGTCCTTCACAGCATTCAGGGATGCTGGGCTTCCACAACCATCTCTGTGAACTTTTCCAGCCTCACCATTAGAAAATTCTCTCTGCTGTGAATCTTAAACCTGTTACTTCACATTGGAGGTAATTCTCCTCCTATCTGTAGAAGGTTTTTATGCATTTGAAGGTGTTTCTCCCGCCTTTCCCGAGTCAAACGACCAAGGTTCATTCAATCTTAGTTCTTGCTACCTACTAGCATTGTTTTCACCATTTTCTTCTATACTCCTTCTGATTCAGCCCCACTCCTCTTAACCAGAGCACCCAAAAAGAGCTATGATATTCCAGATTCCAGAGATCTTACCAATGGTGAGCACAATGAAACAATTGCTTTGCTCTGGTCAGCTTTCATGGGCCAGTTAAAACAAACCCACAACTGGACAAGAGGGTCATTCTTTCTCTGTGTTAAAATTCTCATTACTTGCTTGCCTTTTCAAAGACAGCAAACTGCTGCTGACATCTGTTGAGCTTGTGCTCATAAGATTCAGATCCTTTTCTCAAGGACTGTTACCTAACTAGCTGTCACCTAAGATCCTTTATTTGTGAATTGTTTATTCCTGTCTATGCGTGGAGCCTGGCACTTTCAATTTTATTTAGACCATTTATCCAGGACCTCAGGAGCTCTTTGAATTCTAATGCTGCCCTCCAGCACGCTCCTTGTCCTTCCTAGCTTCATGTCATCTACAAATGTAATAAGCATATTGCCTCTTCCATCATCCAGGTCATTAACAATGAACTGAGCTGAACTCTGCACAGGCTTTTGGCTTGTACAAACTCACTTGGGCTACCACTGCTCTCCCCATAAAAGGGTCTGATCGTTTCTCTCACCATCATCTAGACCATATTTTTCTAATCAGCTCATGAGAACACTGTAAGAGGCAGTCAGGAGCCTTATCAAAGCTAAAGAACATGACATCTACTTCATTTCTCCTGTCTACAAGTGCTTTTAGCCCCTTTCAGAGGAAAATAAGGGTGGTTTGATGTGATTTGCTCTTGGCAAATCTATGTTGGCTGCTGGTCATCTCCTTATCTTGTGGTCATACAGTTTATTTAATCCTTTGTTCCAGCACTTTTCCAAGAATGGAAGTTGAACTGACTAGCTCCAATCCTGCCCCTAATTCAAGGTCTCTTGAACACTGCCTAAAGTTCTGAGATTTCTTCAACCAATCTTTCAAGTATCTGAGAATGCAGTTAATTAGGCCCACCTGCCTTGAAACCAGCCTAACTAGTGCTACAGCTCATTTCTTGCGCTTCTAGGCTGAGATCTTGTGCCTTTAGGGTTATGCTCGTGTCACACTGTCCTTTTTGATTAGAAAACAGTGCAAAGAGGCATTCAGCACTTTCCCTTTCATGGCTGTCTGTTGTGAGACTCCCCTTGATCACTGAGTACTGAAAAAGCACCCTGAAAACAGTCTCATATATATATTTTCAAACAGGGAGGTTTTTATATGATCTGATTCTCTGCAAAGCTCTGTATTTTCCAATAAAGAGCTTTACAGAGAACCAAATCAAACACGACTGATCAGTCCCGGGACTTCCAAGGGCCAGTCCACACCTGTGCAAACACAGGCAAGAGCACCATCCTGTCCCACCAGGAGAGCATTTCCAGCATACCTGCTGCCACAGCCTGGCTGTGCGTGCATCAGCTTCTGCTGGGTGAGGGGTACAAGGAAGGAGGCGCTTACCTGGTGCTTCCGTGGTGGGATAAGGGCTCTTCTCTTCACTCTCATTGGGCTGATAATCATCCACATTGATCTGACAGAAACGGAAGGAGAAGCACCGAAGGTTCTATCAGACAGAGCAGGCAGTTTTCCTTCCCTCAGAAACCCAAGCTGTCCATGCCATCGCTGCACAGAGGGTGCTGGCTGCCAGCAGGCCTTACCTTGGTAGCAGGTGGGGACTCTCCATCAGCAGTGATGGATTTCAGCTCGATTTTCTCCTCCTTTGTCTCTTCCTCCACAGCTGTTTTCTCCATCTCCTGTTTCTTTTCGGGACTAGCAGTCCTAGCAATTTTACAAGATAAAAAACCCAAGAGTTACAAAGGTGGAAAAGCTGCTTCCCTTTCCGGAATTTCATGCACTACAGCACACACCATGAGAACAATCATGGCTGGCATCTCCATTCTGAGTTCAGCTTCCACACCAGAGGCTCCACCTTGGCCTCCTCTGCATGCAAAGGCAGAGGCTGTGACCTGTTTTTATACAGTGTATTTTGTAGCTTTCTCAATGGCATGTCTTTCTGTGTGTGTTTGTGCAAATGCATATTTTAGGTCTGTCAGCAGGGTTTCTGTTCACTCAATGACAAAAACGTGGACCATTTTCAACCCGTATCTCACGAACTTCCAACTACATTTCCTCCAAAGGTTTTGCCCCTCACTGCACCCCCAGAGTGAGGGAAATCTGCTGAGCTGCCTGCAGGATGGAGCAGAGGGAGCTGCACAAGAGATCCCCTCCAAGCAGCCTGGAAGAGAGTGAATAGGAATAACCAGAAAGGAGAGGCTTCCCCGCTGCTGGCAGCTGGGAATGACAGAGAAGCTCCTCACCCAGCCTGCGCCCCTGAAGTGTCTGCAGAAACACTAAAAGAACTGGCAGGAGAAGAACAGCATGTGGCATCAAAAGGAAAAGAAGCTGCTAAATCTCACGGTGGGAATGACAGAAAATATGCCTCGTGGCCCGAAGCAATCAGAAGATAGTGGTAGATTCAGATGGGGTTGACACCATGTCACACTCGTTCTCTGCTGCTGCTCTGAAAGCTCATCAGTAACCCACATTTCCTTTCCTTTCCTCTGCTCACACCACTGCAGCTGGGGGCACTCCCAGCTCACAACACTTTCTTGTCTTACGTTTGGAATTCCTTTGCATGAAAATTTATATAGACACAATTCCTTATATAATTACATTAATCACATATATAATCGATACACAGACAGACAAGTTATGTATGTTACATATACACACATGTATGTACAGGCATCATGTTCCTATATAACCCTGCTGTGTGTAATTACAGGAATGTGTGCAGGTAGGTGTATGCAAATGGATTTACCTAGCTAGCTTTTTCCTTTCTTTCTCCTCTTCCTCCTCTTTCTGTGCAGATGTTAAACTCTCAGCATCAGCAAGGTTGTCCACAGCAATGGCCAAAAATACATTCAGCAGGATATCTGTTTGTGTGCTACTTAAAGAAAATGGGCTTTGAAAACTGCAGAAAAAGATTATACCAAAGGTTTCTTAATTGAAAATTTTTAGCAACCTGTCATCAGATCTCTTGGGTTTTCCAAACTTCCATTTCACACAACTGCATATCCATCATGCACAAACCTACACCTTCCTTCCACACAGATAACACACTTTGTGGGTTTTCAAAATTTCACAACAGAATGGCTGATGTGAAACATCTAAGCCCAGATTTACATTTCAGTTTCCAGTTTCCCAAGAGTGTCTCCCTTTGTGCAGAGAATCCCACTGAACATAAGAGGAGTACTGAATGCTTTGCATCTTTTGACACTTTAGGTGGATTTTATGGACAGCAAGCATAGTACTCTGATGAGCATTTCTGAGGTTAATTTAGGCTGGACAGTGAAGGGTTGAGCTGACAACTTTACCACCTCCTAGCAGAGAGTCCTGTAGCTGAAGGGCAAAGAATCACAACTGTTTTCTTGTCTTACCAGTCAGTGTTCAGCTCTCACGTTAACAAATCTCACCACAAGGTTGTTTTATAAATCTCTTGAGTGTAGGTCTTATTATACCAGGGTAACTTTTAAGCAAACCCTGGTTCAAGGCTTAGTCTGGAAACACAGACATCCTCCCCCTCCCTGGGCTCCAAGGTCTAAAGGCTCCAAAGTCAGCCAGCATGTAGAGTTGGCTCACATTTTCGCAAGGAGATCCAAGTTGTAGCTTTTTTTTTTAAGCTGTCAGCCAGATTGCCTACCTTGACCTTCAGATAAGTGGAATTGCACCACCTCACTTTGAAGTGAGGGCATGCAGGTCAACTGAAACGTCAAATAACAGGGTTTGAGAGGTCTGAATTATAGGCAAAGGGCAGAAGAGCTGGGCTGAGTCTATGAGGTGGCATTATAGAAGCATCAGTATAAAAGGAAATGTCACCTCTGACACAGCAGGGCCGTTTATTAGGGAAGCAGAAACCAAGCACGGACAAATTTGGAGCAAACTGAGATGGGGAACAGAATGGCAGCTCTACGTGATATGCAAATTCCTGTGAAGAGACACTCACAGCACAACCATGCAATGTGCTTTGTGCCTCCTGGGGTAAGTACAGAGCCCTCACTTCACCTTAAAGCCAGACAGAACCGAAGTTACTCAAGACCAGCAGAGGCTGGAAGATAACAGAGCACAAAATTTTCTGTTTGAAGAACACACAGATTGCAGGGACTGAAATGGAACACAGGTCCTGTTAGTTTACACATGAATTAATATATGATCTCACATAAATCTATTATGTCAAACATATGTTACTCCTATTACAGCATTTGTATATAGCATATTGCAGATCATACATATTTTTATTCCACATAAGGCTTGGATGGAAGCACATGGAATATCTTACTAAAAAAGCAATTAAAGTAAAAAAAAAAAAAAAAAGCAGTAAGTACAGTAGGAACACCCAGAGATAAGTCTGAGGAGAAGGCAGGAAAGAAAAACCTATGGAAGAATTAAGGGGAATGAAAAATAAAAACCCTAAACATGCAAAGATACTAAATAAAAGCTAGCATGTGGAACTGGCACGTAGCTGACACTTACAACTGTTTATAAGCCTTAGCACCGCCTAAAACAAAATGAACTTGTTTAACTTTTGGCAGTGCAATGCCAAAATTCAGACGTGGGGAAAAGGCAAAAAACGTGAGGTGTGAAATTCACAATTTTCTGACATAACAAATTCAACAGTGGTTTTAACTCATCCCCTCTTGCAGAAAAGAGTAGCATCAAAGGATACAGTTTCCACAGATGAAGAGGATGATGAAGTAAATACAGACCAACATTCCTGGAAAAGAGGGGCCGCCATAAGCCATGATCCCATCATACATCACCGAATTCCAGTCCTCCCCAGTCAGGATCTAAATGACACATTCCCACCAATAAGGGATACAGTGTTAGACCACACAGAGAATTTGAAAACCCCATAACACAAAGATACCCCCTATCCTAGAGAACAGCCCCCCACCCAGGATGGAGCTGATGGAGACTCTGGCTGTGTCCATCTAGAACATTAATAAAAAAAACACCCAAATGACAAACCACAGAACAAAGAAAATGAAAAGGCCTGTGCTCAAAGTGTGAAAAAACCCCAAACAGTGTCTCCTTGAAGATGATGGCTGAAGGCGAATGGCTCTCCTAGACATCTCTGTCCAAGTCTCCCCCTTGTTGCAAGCATTTCCCTCCCACGTGCCTGTTTCAGACAGGCTGCCCAGCCCATAGCTCTGCCCTCAGCACCTCCAGGCCAGTTCCCTTCTCCTCACACGTCATCCTGGTGCCCTTGGGTGGGTCACTCCCAAAGCTGCAGAGGGTTTAGGGCCATGGGGTTCCCTCTGTGGGGCTGTGAGCAGGAATTTGCTCCCCAGAGCAGGGAGGGCAGCAGCAGGGCTGCTCTGGCACAGCTGCAGCCCTGGGACATGGCAGTGGCTCTTCTCCTGTCCTGCCCTGCAAAGACCCCTTGGCCTTGCAGCACACAGGGGTTTTCTCTTTGGTTCCCACTTTGGGAGGGAGCACCCTGTGCTGGCAGTGTGGGCTTGATATTTCTGAGCCTGAATTTCAGCTTGCTGACCATTGCTGGCTCCTTTCCCAAGGGAAAGCTGCCAACAGTTTCTCTTTCCAAAACATCTCTCTGCGTGTCTCAGCACAGGCTCAGCAAACAGTGTTCCCTTTGCCAGAACAACTGTCCCAGGGGTTGTTTCCTATTCCTGAACCAATGGAGAGCAGTGTCAGTGCCATGGAGCAATAATAGACCTTTTTACACAGCGTGTTCTAAAAGAAACTGCTGGAATTGTAAATAAAGCCTTCTTTCTCTGCTGACAGCTACATGGAGTCAATCTATCCCATGTCCCACCGTGACACTGGCAGCACAACCAGGCACCCTGGGGCTGTCAGGGTCGTGTCCCACCCCGGGGACTGCCAGGCTGCAGGACCTGTCTTGCCCCATGAAAACACCACAGGGACCCCTCCTGCCCTTACCTGGAACACAGTCAGGAGGGACTGAGGGAAGTTGTCAAAGGTACTCCTCCTGGTCTGCATCTCATCAAAGTTAAACTTGCCCCCAAAGAGCTGCATCCCCAGCAGCGAGAAGATGATGATGAAGAGGAAGAGAAGCAGCAACAGGGAGGCAATGGAGCGGACTGAATTCAGGAGTGAAGCCACAAGGTTACTCAGGGAGTTCCAGTATCTGGGAGAGAAAACAGAAGCAGTTAAAACTCCCTCAGTTCGAGGCAGGTGCTCATGGACTGCACAGGGTATTGGCTCAGGCTGCCTTCTGTGTAAAGCAGGCATTTGCAAACACCCTGTTAAGCAGTGAATCATTGATGTGCTTCCCTAGGATAACGAGACCTACTGCAGCTAATGAGTAATTTTACTACCCCACGTGTACACACACAATTCCCTCCACCCCCCACTCCACACACACACAGAGAAGATTATTACAGCACTCTCCATCTAAGGTTCTGCACATCTTATATCAATATACAGTGATTAGTTCTTGCTGCTTCAGTGAGTTACATTCTAACCAACCTCATTACAACACTCACAGATGTTATGGCAGCCAGAATACCTCACTCCAGAGAATGGCCTGTAATAACTAACAGGAACAGATGGGGAAACTGTTTGGATGCAAATACAAGCTTGCCCAAAATTCGGAGTGTGTGAGTATGTGCTGGGCTCACTCACAGAGAGGTTGCTGAGCTCTCTGGGATTGGGAGGAACGAGAAAGATATCAATGCTCCTTTTACAAGGACCCTAAAGCAAACTCCAGATCTACATTCATTTGGAAGAGCACAACATCGCTGGGTTTTTTGGCTTTCAAACCTACTCTACTCCTTCAAACAGGCTTCAGCATATTTTCAAATGGCTTCACTGAGGAGACAGGATGGTTAAGATCTGTTCTCCCAGTGTATTCAGGCTTGTGCCCATTCAGACTCATATATGATGCAGGGAGAGGATCTTCTTGCCCTTGTGGTTCCACTTTAGGGTCCAGAGAGATGCCAGCAGCACGTTTGCTGCAGCAGGTAAGCTTGCATTCTTTGCCAACCTGCAGAGTGGAAAGAGGCTTTTAAAAAAACCTAAAGGATTCACCACATCACCCGTGAAGCAACTCCCACTTTGGTCTTGCATCTGCTCAGTCACTCCTAATCTACTGCTCAGCTGGTCATGAGCTCTTCTCTTTTGTGCTTCGAGGCTGGCAGAGCTTTCAGATTGGGCTGAAGGTTGGCTGTCATCTTCCAATCACCTCATTTTGATGCACGTTATTAGCAAAGCCTCAACAGCTTTCACAGGTCAGCAAGCCAGCAATGTTTGTGCTCTTCCTTCTACCTGACTGCCACCATGCTTTGAGAGTCCTGCACAGCCAGGGCCCTCCAGCCCCTTCTCCCAAAGCCCACAGCTTTGAACATTTCTTTACTTTCTAACCATGTTCTCCCTGAAGTCAAAATTCCAGGTAAAAAGGATGGCAGACTGCTGCTCTGGCTCTTTTGTGGAAGCCTTATCCTTCAACTCATCACGTTTTTCTGAAGGTAGCATATATATTCATTAGAGACAAGGGTGTAGGCTTGATATTTCTGAGCCTGAATTTCAGCTTGCTAACCATTGCCAGCTCCTTTCCCAAGGGAAAGCTGCCAACAGTTTCTCTTTTCAAAACATCTCTCTCCGTTTCTCAGCACAGGTTCAGCAAACAGTGTTCCCTTTGCCATAACAACTGTCCCCAGGGGTTGTTTCCTATTCCTGAACCCATGGAGAGCAGTGTCAGTGCCATGGACCAAGAATAGACCTTTTTACACAGCACGTTCTAAAAGAAACTGTTGGGATTGTAACTAAAGCCTTCTTTCTCTGCTGACAGCTACATGGTGTCAATCTATTTCATGTCCTACCGTGACACAAGGGTTCTAAAAATCCTAGTTATATTAATATTTTTTAAAATGTTGATGTAAAAAGAATACTTTTCTAGTCCTGTGGAAGGCAGGACTGCTTGAGCAGCCCAATCACTTCAGGAGGACTAGCAATCTGATCTGAAGAGGGACATCACCATGTCCTCTCAAGTTCAGCAGCGGGTTCATCTCCAAGGACTGAGCTTCAAAGAGAGCTGTGATGTTTTCCCTCCAGCCCAGCTTCAGCACTTCACAGAAAACTAGGATGCTTTAAAGTTTAACTGCAATTAAAGAGATGAGCAATGAGAAACTACAGAGCAAAGGTAAGAGCACGGAAGCTGTGGGCTCAGTGGCACCAAATATCCACATGGAATGTGCAATGTAGCAGCTCCCCGTGTTTGCGGTTATGCTCACAGCTCACATACTTTCACACTTTGGAAAGAAGGGAAAGTGACACAGGAGAAGGGAAAAAATTCTGATGGAAGTCGAATGAATTCAGCATCCTTAAGGCAGAGGTTAATGGGCTCCAGGATATCTCCAAGTCCTCCAATGTCATCCAGGACACACATTTTCTAGGTCTGTCCAGCAGTACCCTTAAGAAGCAGTGAAGTTGTTACACATCTGAACAGTCCCAGTGATTCAATTTAAGCTTAAAGTCCTCACTATCTCAGCTCACAACTGTGCAGACTTTTATCAGCTCTGCATTTCTTACAAATGGCTCAACACCTGCCATTCAGATTCTTATGAAGGCGTCAAGCTTCAAGCAATTAACTGAGTTGGCCTGGTGGTAAGATTAGTGCTGTTTTATCTGTGTACTAGTGCTAGCTAGAAATACAGTACCACTAGAAAAGTAAATAAACCAATCACGGGAAAAAAAATAAAAAAGGAGAAGAAGGGAAAAGGAGAGGGTAAGAAATGCCTGGCTGATGAGGATGTGAAAATAACAAGTGTCTTATGTCAGGGTCCTAGAAGCCTGACCTGAGGTTACCATCTGTCACATTTGGTGGTTGCAGAACTAGCATGAGCTCCTTCAAAGTGAGATCTGGGATTACTCAGTGAAACACAAAGGTTTTATGTCAGCAGTGGTTGAAGCCCAGACAAAGAAGAAGGGTCTCACTACTTCATCCTCTCTGGTTAACACCTTGATGCCTTAAGTTTAAGCTTTCATATTTTCAGATTCTGTGCTTCCCAGGGTGCAGCTCTGAGCTCACACTCAGCGTCACTCAGCTCTGCACACAGCAGGGACACAAAACAAATCCTTCTCCTGCTGCACACCAAGGACAACTTTCAGCCCAAAAGCACAAACAAGGGTGGGCTGGAGGGAGGAACAAGAAGGATGGGACCTCACAGCCTGAAGTTAAAATGCAAAACCCAATATGCAAATGGAACTAAACTTAAAAAAGAGTGAGACCTTTGTCTATTTTGTGTCCATTTTGTGTCCATTTTGTGACAATTTTGCGTCCACCTTGCGTGTAGCCCTGGCCAGGCTTTTGTCCTGCCCAAGGTGTACCCTAAAGGCCTTTCAATAAATCCCTGCTTTATTCTCCAGCTCTGTCCAGTCTCTGTTCCAGGCCAGCCTTCCCAAGGCATCACCCTTACTACAAAGGAAAAAATCTGGATGCTGGATGCAACAGGAGGTTTTAGACCAGACAGCTTTCAGTGGGAAGTGAGAGAGGAAGCAGTGCTGCTGCCCGAGCTTTGTGGGGAAATGAATGTGCCCCTGAGCAGCTCCCACTGCAGATCCTGGGCCCTGGAGGGTGCCAGTGAACGAGGCTCTGCAAAACCCCAGGTGAGCAGGACGTGACTGTGACGCCTGCTGCAAAGTGGAGGGATGATGCGGAGAAGTCGAGTGGTTTGCCCAACATCTCACACAAAAACCAGCTGCAGAACTGGATTAGGACTCCACGTGTTCTACTCTCTTCCCTCTCCCCTCTCTCCACTGCCTTCCACTATATCTTTATAATCACATCTCTGGCAATCACAGATGCAGGGCTTAAAACAGCAGCAACAGCTGGCAGACTCATTACTGGAAACCTTCCCACCCTGTTCATCCAATGTAAAACCACTTGGACAGGGATTTTTGACAGAAGGTTGAAAAAACGGGGCACCCCCTCACTCCTCCCTACAATCAACAGTGATTTACTGAGTGGCAGTATTAGGTATAAAACATCAAATTTCTGTATGCTGTTGTAAATTATATGATCCATTTTTTAAAATAAAAAAGGACTGTAATACATATAAAGCAGTAAAGGATTATTTATAATGAGAAAATAATCTGTCTTCTCATAGCAAAGTGAGATGCTCTGCACAGCACTTTAGAAATTAGGGAGAACAAAACAGATTACGTTATCTGCTTGTCTAATGTATTTATAATTTTGGAAGAAATGTTTGGTCTTGAAATTCTAAGTGGTGTTTTTAAAATGATACATCATTAATTTGATGATGTCTGTATTTGTTTCTATTCTATTATGGAGCTAGATTTGTGTTTCTTGTAGAATTGTATCATCTTGATGACCCAGAAGTTGTTTGTGCACGGTGTTTACCATAGAAAATCTATGCAAATATATAAAGAATAGTCTACCTACTGATACAGTCTCACCAGAGTAATTTTCCTGCTTTGGACGTTTTTAATATCCTAGGTTATCATTATTCTCACCTCCACTGTATGTCCCCATGTGCTCATGAATGTATGTTTGATATAAAAGTAGACACTGTCATTCCTCCTGCCCCTCCCAGCTTTCCAGGGTTGTATCTTTCTGAATTATCATTCTGCTCAGGTGGGGTATTCCACCAGTGCTGATAATGTCATTAATAAATCCTCATTGGACTTAGAGCTGGGTGAACAATAGAAAAATCTGTAGTTTACTAGAGGAGGTAAAAGTTTGGCTTTAGTGCCAAAATATTCTGTCCTGCAGTAAGACATGAGCCTAAAGTACTGCTTTGGAGGCTCCTGTTAGGGACTTCCACATGAGGGTGAACTTCACCCACAGAGGGAAGAATTATGAAGAAAATTATGAATAATTACAAAATATATAAATCTGAAACGACTGCAGCCTACTTGTCAATATTTTAGGAACAGGAAAGAAAGAAAGAAAAATGTGATTAATGCATTATGCATCATGAGTTCTTCCTTAGCTCTGTACTTTACACACAGTCCCATGCACAAATTGCAGGAGACATATTCCAGGTAACACTTTCTCCAGAGAAAATTGTATTTTAACTGTGCTGCAGAGTGAAGGCAAATGAAACCAGCCCTACTGCTGATTGGTTCCATTGTCACATTTCTGCCAGAAGCTTTAGGAATATTTGAGTACTCCACTAGCACAGGCTTTTGAAAGTATTAATGATATTCTCTCAGTGTTCGCCTTTCTATTAGAGAATTCTCTTAGCTAGCTTATATATTTCATGTAGGAGTGGAGACATGTCTTGAAAAAACAATGACCTCTCCAGGATGCCATGCTGCAGCTCCTGCTTTTATAGCTATTGGTGTGTTGCCCTGGGTGTACCTGATTACCCAGCCTGAAACAGCTACTGCCTTCCTCAGAAACCAGGGGCTTGGTAATGGATAGATCCAGGAAAAACAGTCCCTGATGGAACCCTGGGCACTGAGAATTCCAGACTTTCTGTGCTGACAGGCACTGACCCAAAGCAAAAACCGACCCAAGCAAACACTGCATTAGAGCTGAGGCCATGGAACAGGCTTCCAAAATTGAGTGACAGCACTGGCATCGTGGGTGTGGAGTTTGGACAGAAGTGTGTGATATCACAGGGTGGAAAACTTAAGTTTAAGGGTTTAGAATATAGTAATATACATAAAGCAAGATGAAGGATTTAGGGCAGAGGCCAGTCCTTCTTTTTCACCCTCTCCATGGGTCTGGGGGGTATTTTGTAATTGGGTAGAAAAGTCCTCATTGCAGGCCACAGGTGGTTGGTTATTCAGTTAAAAGTAAAAATAATTTAGGTGTCATTTCTTAATTGGACAGTTTGTGCTTAAAAGACCTTGTAGAGAAAGAGATGGGAGCCATTTTTTACTTTGTCAGCTAGAGCTCACAGCTTGTGAGACTGTAATATGGGTAAGAATTAATAAACATCTAAGTCTGAACACGAACACCATCTCTGGAGTATTTAATCCCAACTCTGGCAGAAAAGAAGATAAAAGGCAACATTTAATGGTGCCCTGTGTGAAGAATGAACTCACAGCCTTCAGTCTCACAAAGTCCCCAGACCAGAGATCCCCACTATTTCTGAAAGAGCAAACATGCCTTTCTTGCTGGAAACTCTTGTTCCCCCTCTCTGGGGAGGGATTATTCTCCTCTGGAAGGTTTTCCCTCTTCTATGATCACACATGCAAACAGAGCACTTTTTTCCCCCTTCTGAAATAGTTGCAGGCTTACTTTGGCCTCTCTCTCTGAGACTGTGCTTTTCTGTCCCTGCCATCTGACCCTGAGATCCATCCATCCTGCCAGAGATCTGAGCCTCAGAAGCTTTCAGGGCAAAGCCTGTACAATGCACAAGTCCAAGCCTGTTGTTTTTTTCTGCCTCTCAGCTCAGCCATCTTCACTATCTTCCAGTGTTGGACTTTTCTCATGCGCTGTGTTTTCCATCTCCAATTTGTCAGAAATTTCCTCCAGCAGGGGTTGGGGGGTGTTACAGCAATTGTAGGGACATTTTCATGGCTGAGCATGCAGAAAAAGCACGTTCACCACCTCAGTCAAGCTTTTTGTAAGGTGCTGACTGGTGCCCACCTGGGAAAAGGCAGACCTTGGTGCTGCTTGGGGCAAGAGCTTGGATGGATTTGTTGCAAGAGCTCTGGGTAAGTTTGGAGCTGATCTCTCCTACCAACTGCCCTCAAGCTGAAAAAGCCCTGCCAAACCGAGATGGTGTTTTGGAGGTACCTGGCTCAGCAAGCAGTGACTGTTTAATAGATATCACGGTACAGAGAGAGAGGGGAAAGAATGAAAATGGAAAAGAGGAGGAATTGGAAGCTGGAAAAAGTCTGGTTTCTTCATGAAGTTGCTGCTTTGTGATGGGCTCCTTGGAAGGGGAATAGCTGGCAGCATCCTTTGCCTAGAGCTGCTGGTGTTGACACAAACTCCCACTCAGGTCACTGTTGGGTCCGCTGGAGCTGGCATGGGCTCCTCAGTCAAATGCTGTTCTGGCTCAAAGCAGCCTTCCAGGCTCCTCTCTGCCACCAAACAGCGTCAGAGGAGGTCACAAGGCTATCTGCTGTTTTGGTTTTCTTTGTCTTCTGCAGAGAGCTGTAAGAGCCTGAGCTCTTCGCAGTATTCCAGATTTCAGTTTAACACTTTAAATGCTATCAGGTGTCTCCTGCTGCCTGTGCCAGGCTCCTCACCACTCACATCAGGGATAGATGTCCAGTCTGTACAGCCCTCCCCACCCTGTTACACACTTCAGGAGGTGAGGACTGTTAATCTAGCACCCTCACTACCTAATTAGTGACAGCAAAAGGGAAAGTAAACAGGGATGTGAGTGACTTGCACCCGTACACGTTGTGCACTGAGCAGTAGCCCTCCTCCAGCCCCAAAGAAGCAATAAAGTACCTTGTGATTTTAAATATCCTCAGGAGCCTGACACATCTCAAAACCGAAATGCCCAGGGGTGACATGATCTTGGTCTCCACCAGGATGGTTTCCAGGATACCTCCACACACAATGAAGCAGTCAAAGCGGTTGAAGAGGGACACAAAGTAGGCCTGGAGACCAAGGCTGTACATCTTCAGCAGCATCTCCGCCGTGAAAAGAGCTAGCAGCACCTTATTGGCAGTGTCTCATGGAAGGCAAAAAGAAACAGATTAAGGAAACTTAGTCAAAAGATCATCACAACTAATCATTGGCCCCATTGCTTCCCAGAAAGCATTTTAAGGATCAGCCTTAAAAGTTAACTTTGTATAAGCTTGGGTCAAAGAATGAACTTGGAGAGCGTGGGCACCTCATTCACAGAAATGTTTTAGCAAGAGGGTTGCAGCAATTCTTATGTACTGCACATACAGCTGCAATGTGTTACACAACCTCCAGTGGCAGGGACACGCCTCCCCGTGCACAACCTGCCTTCACACCCGTCATCTGCAGAGGAGAGTGGGAATAGAGGAGCTGCTGTGCTACCTACTGTTGCTTAATTAAGACTTTTCTGCTGCTCTCACCTCCAGAGAGAATTCTGCTGCTCTGCAAACAGAAGAACTTTACAAATCACTCTTCATCACCTCCCTAATAATTGGAATTTATTGCAAGGGCCATTTCAGGGGAAACCTTGGGCAATGTGGGGCTCATGGTATCTATCCAAAAATTGGGAATGAGGCTGCTGCAACTATAAATTTGGCATAAGCTGCTGATTTCACTTACACCCAGTGGAACACTGCTTTGGCTGGAAAGGAGGTATTTACATTTTTCCTGTAACTTCTCCCACCTCAGGAAGAGAAGTTTATTGTCTTATTTAGGATCCTCCACAGACACAGGACTGCTTGGAGTGGGGCACACTGCTTTTAAATGGTGTGGCTTAGTACATCAGCTCTCCTCTCAACCCCCATTTTTTTCACACCGACCATGATGAACGGAACCAGCAGCTCCTCCTCACCTTGGACCTCGGTGAGCCAGTCTGGCTGGTTGTAGTGCTCAGAGGCAATGGTGAGGGTGTTGAGGAACACGAGGAAGATCACCAGCCAGTAGAAAACGTTGGACTTGACAGCAGCACGGCACTTCCTTCGGCAGAATCGATTCCAACGGCGCCAGTAGCGACTTGAAAAATTGAAGAGGGGAAAGTTCTTTTCAGAGGGGGATCTTTAGGCTGCTGCAGCTCTCCGTCAAGGGAGACTCTAGTCCTGATTTATCATTCAAGGATGGCAGGGAGTAACTCAAGTTCACCCTGGGAAACACCTTCTCATCTGAGTTGACGTTTGTGAACATCCCTCCCATAGCCACAGGAATAAAGTTTGTCCTAAACAAATTTGCAAGAGCTTCAAGCAATATCTTAATCTGAGCAAGACATCCACTGCAGAAACCCCAAGAGATTTTTTTAGCTCAGTTGCCACAAAAAATTAATATTCTCCTCGTACTTGATGCTTGTGGCCTGCAATGGCACCTTGCCCAGCCCCAGGATAGTCAGTAGAAAGATTCTCTATCACATGGAGCTGAAGGATTGTCTTTGGAGGGGTGAGGCCAAATAAAATCCAAAGAATATTCAGGAGTAAGCCAAATACAAGGGCTAGTTATGAGAAAAACCCCCAAACTTAGGGGACTTCAGCATCTCACCTTCATGCCTGGAGCTGAGGGTACCATTTGCTAATCAAGAGAGTTTTTAAAGTTTGCCTTCCATGAACACATCCCCTTGTGTCACTGATTTCTCAGGGTAATTACTAACCACAGAAGATATTTAAAGCTAATTACACACCTCCCACTCTTCAGAATTTAACTTGCATAGCAACCAGTTTCCAGGCAACACTTGCCACTGTATAATAAATCTAATAGTTTTATATAGATACTACATACATATGTGTGTGTGTCTGAAGTGACACACACATACACGATGTTACAGGAGAAAGAACTTTTCTTGGCTACTCTCGTCCTATGTATCATTTTCAGTGGCAAAATATAGCCATGCTTGAGATCAGGGTCCTCATCTACAGACCATGTAAAAACTCAACGTGAACAAGAATTTTGCATCAACATTTTAACAGGTGGTCAAATCTAGGCTGTTTTACCTGTTCAGTTTATAAAGGCACCACAAACAGAGACATTGTGTGTTTTGCAGTGGATTTGGGACAAGAAACAATCTTCCCAACTTCCAGAGTGGGCACCACACTTAAGACATTGAGGTTGTCATTAAGCTGTTTGCAATCTCACATGTTTTTGTGTGTGCCCGTGCACAAATGTGCATGCACACGGCAATGTCTGGTGTTTTGTGCGCTTACACCTCCACTTCATGTGGGGATGCCACATATGTGCTTCCCAAACTGACATTACCCATTGCTCCTCAGGTAAGCAGTTATGCACCTGCTCCAGTTATGCTGAAAATTAATTCAGTGTCTCGTAAAACTGACTCTGAATTCAGGGTCGTGGAGGCAGCTGAGCTCCTACCAAAGGGGTAGGAATGGACCTTAAGAACCAAGTTCCATGAGGTCAGTCAGCCTCTCCAGTGAAACCCCAGCAATAGCCATCCTGGGACTGCGTCACTTCTCCAAAAGCTCCAAGTCAACAGAAAACCAAACAGCACCAGAGAAGCTCCCCCTGTCCCAGGGTCAAGGGGAGAATTTCACAAACAAGGTGCCAGCTCCATCAGCTGAAATCTTTACAAATTCAACAAAGAGAGCCTTGAGCTGACAGGGTTAACGTTGATGGATGCAGTATAATTATCTCGTTGAACTGGCTTTTTGTTTCTGACTTTATGGTTTGAGATACATAGGTAGCACAGATAGGTACCTCTGTAGTCAGTAGTCCCTGTGCCTTATTTCAGTGTGAAACTAAGAAAAAGTTTATGACTAAAATCTGACAGACTTAGCAGGATCTCTGAGAATCACCAGTGCATCCCAGTGATGCTGGCGTAAACCACTTCAGAAAAGAACAAAAACAGTACAGAGGAGGAAAAGCAAAAGTCAGTTTTACTTACCTAAATTTTGATTTTGAGATCCGATGCCTGAAAGACAAGAACTGCCATTAGAGTCTCTGAAGCTGTCCCACACCTCCCAGGCTTTTGTGAAAATAGCAATAGAAAGAAACAAAGTTAAGCACAATGCTTTTTTTAGTCCATGCTGTTTTCCCCTTGCATCTGTTGTCAGTCAATGCAGGCACTGGGCATGCCTAGAATTCCCCAATAACCATATCTTCTGTTTCGGTGGGACTCATGAAGCAGAAGTCATGCCATGGTGGGATTCTACCACCCCGAGATACCAGTGAACTCTAAAACTGCTACCGAATTTATTTCTCAAGTATGACTATTTTGGTTTTTTTCTTTTTATTTTTAGTCACTACTTTTTTCTTATATTTAAATATATATGACTTTATACAGAGAGACTTGTTGCTTTCACACATCCCCTGTCACTTCAGGATCTATAAGCACATTATGAAATAATAATGGTGAAAATAAAGGTTTTTTTCAGTAGTTGAAGGAAAAACAGAGCATGGCAAATATTTTCAAACTTAGATGCTAACACTTATTTGTCTTGGCTATCTATGTAAATTAGTTTGTATTCAAATGGGTCTGTACAATAATAGATTCTGTTGTTATCAGTGAAATACTGAGAATTAAGCATTCCTGAAAATCTGGTCATATTCCCACTATACATGTGTTTAAATATCTAATTCCATGCATTTGGATTTATTCACCTCAATAATCTGATTAATCTTTTATGAGAAGTCACAGGCTAAGCTAAAAACAGGCCCCAGTTCCTAAACCACTGCCTTGCTCTGCTTGACACGTGTCCTGTAAGGCCTTGGAACACTTTGGCTGCCTCTTGGTAAATCCATAACGGTGCACGGAGAGAAATAAAAATAAATGTACGTGCGTACAATGGTATGAGTCAGAGGTGGCTTAGGAAGCTGCAAAATCTACTACCAACAGCAGCAGAAATGAGAATCTGGGGAATGACAGGGAACAAAGTATTTCTGCCGGGTTGAAGCATTCCTTAAGGTTCCCTCCGTGACAGAAAGTGAGTCACTGTTGACAGCAGGCAGCAGAGGTCTTTCTGCACTGCCCTAGAACTGGATTCACTGTGTGTAGAGAGGGGAGAAAGTAACTCCCCAAGCACCTAACACTCCTGACCGTGGCAGCCTCAACAATGGTCCTGTCCCTGCTTGAGGTCATGTCACTGACCAGTCATCAGTGGTAGGTCAGGTTCCTGGTGGGGAAGAGGTTTTAGTCAGGGGAACTTTTTCCCAGCAGATGGGCTGAGCCAAGAGAAAGAAAAAAGCCTTTGCAGCAAACACCCAAATGCATCACTGCTGCTGTGTCACAGGCAGCTTGTCCGGCCACACACTGGGCAGCAGGGAGGTTACAGACACGTGCAAGGCTCTTGAGAAAGAGGAAATAAAGCACTGGCAGAGCAGAATGCTAAATTGTGCTGCAGAGACAAAAGCAAGCTCTAACAAGGATGCCAAGTGAAGCACCTACAAAACACATCCTTAATGTTAAAGCTATTCCTGCTTCTCACTGAGAATTCTGGCTCGATAATCACTACCTACGGAGTGTAATGGAGCAGATTTACAGGCAACAGGAAAGGTTCGAAGACGGGAGGTGAAAAGATGTAAAAATCACAATGAAGCAGAAAGCTGAGCCCTGGAAAGGAGGTGGTGAGGATTTTGATAGGAATAGTTTGGCAGGGACAGAGGGGGAGAGAGAGCAAGAGAGCAAGAGAGATGGAAAGGGAAGGACAGGGAGTGTGAAATCCTCTGATGACCTCTCTGGTTAATGGTTTTCCAGTGAGGCAGCACTGAAATCTTCCATTTATTTGAGCAAAAGAGATGCAGCAGGTGTAGTACTCATCATGCATGTGATAATTATATCTTTGGAGCATTATGAGCAGCAGCCAAGTGCATTCAGTGCTCCCACAGGTTACCTACAGCCTTCGTCCCCCTCCCTCCACCTTGCCTTACTGCTGTGGCAGAAGGCTTTATCACATGTGGGTGTGCTATATATATAGAACAGGACAAGGAAGGAGGATTAGATTTATATTTAGAGGTAGAATCAGAGAGTGAAATGGAATTTTGGAAATAAACTGTATAATAAACGTTTCTGAAAACATTATGCACGAATCTGAAACACGTGTTTCAAACGACTCCTGTGATTAACATTTTCTTTTCAGAACTTGGGTTACCGATGTCACATAAAAAAGGTTTTTGCGGCATCACTAGGGGCTGTCAAACAGCCTGGGAACAGGACCTTGCCACAGTGTCTGTGACACTCCAAGCTGGCACTTAATGGGGTCAGAGTGGACCAGATGCTGAGTTTGAACACGAATGTCTTGCATCTCTGGTGTCCTGGGAGGTTCATGTCGCTGGGAGAAAAAGGGTAACTCCTATTGTGTCCAACTCTGGAATGTCTTGAGAAACTCTTATGTAAAATTATGGTACAGGAGCCTAAAGAAAACCACTTCAGATCACTACTGAGTGCTTTTATCGCAGGAACCGTGTAACTCAGCTTGTCTTTTAGAAAGACAAACACAAAAATCAGATCTCTACTGTTTGGCTAGCTGTCTGAAATTCTCTAGAACTCCTCCAACCTCACATAGTTATGTCCGACACACAGATAAGACGGTGAAATTTAAAGGTTTTTATCAACAAAAACTCTGGATAATCAGCATAACTCAAATGTAATGAGATATCCCACATTCTGAGAGATAAAGTCTGCATTTCCCTGTTCATGGTGGACACCAGAGAAGGCGTTTGTGAAGGATGTGACAGTCCTGTGTAACAGGGATTGAGGGCTCTGTGGAATTGTACACACAGCAGACAACTCTGGAAAAACCTTGTAGGTCACCAAGCATGATACAAAGGCCACATTATAGTTGTTTTCTGGGTGTGGACATTATCAAACGTGACCATTATCCAACACTCTGCTCACAACTACTTTTACATTGTAGAATCCCAACTTAGAGGCAACCACATCCTCGTAAGGACTCACAAAAGCCTTTGGACACCAGTCAAAGCTGCCAGAAAAACAGCAACACAGAAATGGACTTTACTCTGCATCTAGGCTAGCTCTGGAGAACATCCAAAGAGCTTCACTGGCCATATCTTACAGATTTCAGTTCTGTGAGAAGGCAGTCCTGGTGTGAGGTTTCTGTTTTGGTGCAGTGTGGTGCCTTCATGCAGTTACTGGTAAGGTGGCACAGTAAGAATCCACAGAACAGCCTTAGGAAAATTGGATCTGTCTAGCATAAAACTGAGTTGGTTTGCTATTCAACAGGTTTTCTTACAGGCTGGGAAAAGAGGCCAGCATTTAAGCATTCAGTAAATAATCTTGCTGTCCCTGTGGCAAGCCACAGGAAAGGCCTGTCACAGAACCTGATGAAGAAAATTCCCCTTCCATAAGGCCATGCTACTGTCCTTTAGACACAGACCTAGAGCTGACTGTGAATATTAAAAGCACCTTGCTCATAATAAATTGGAGAGCAGTATCTGAGACTGACACATAAGGGTTGATCCTGTGAGTTTTCCTGCTGAAGTCAGCAGTGGTTTCGGAGCTTTTGGCAGACTTTTCTTCCCACTGTTCCCTGATGTGATGGGGGCTTTGGTGCCATCACATCACAAGGAGCCCATCTTCTCATACAGTGACAACCAGCAGCAACTACAGCAAACCTGCAAGAAAACCTTTACCACTGGCTCCTATGCCGATTATTTCAAGAACTGCACAGGAATTAATTTTCATGCCAGGAAAGCACCAAGGAAAAAAAATCACTGACCATTCAGGTGCCAGGGAAACCTTCCATTGCTCATAAATTTTTCAGGACACATTGTTTTCAGTTGGAAAGTCAGTGTAGGTTATTCCTTTTGGTTTGTCCTGTTTTATTGTTTGAACTGTCTTTGGTGGAAAAGCAATTGGACTGTCCCCCATATGTATAGAAATCCTGGCCAAGGTGAAAATGCCAAGTGGGTTATTGTTTCAATGAAAGCAGATAATTTTAAGCTCTCTTTCCCTTTGAGCTCAAGTGCTTCACTTTTCTATTGAGGCTCTATGGAGCATTAGTTTCCACAAAGGTCTTTTTTTTCTTTAGCTAATGCATATGTATAAAAGCAAGCTCTATTGTGGCACTCCAGATCGGTATGGTTGTATTAGAAAATTAACATTCTGCTTGTATTGGAAGATTATATATGCTGACACCCTGCACAGAACAGATTACTCCTGATTATGAGCAATAGCTTGTCCTCAGGAATCTGAGTCCTGCACAGCAGTAACCCCAGAGGCTCAGGGAAATCACTGGCTATCGGGAAACCCTGGGTGTAGGAATATCCTGTAAACAGAGCCCCACTCCTGGGTCTGGGTTTGTCCCACTGGTGCCTGCTGCAGAGGAAACACATTTCTTTGTACCCTGAGGCAACAGGTTATGAAAGCTGTTTTCAGTTAAAGATAAAGGCTGTCCTTGGGGATAAAAGCTGTCGTGCTCCCACTGCAGGGCAGCTGTCAGCCCAGCACAAGGCAACACCGTGACAGGGATAATATACTGTGGAAGTGGTGGGATGCTTTCCAATGTCCTGTGGAAGCCTGCAAAACCATTTTCAAGTTCAGGTGCCTGATAAAGTGAATACCCTTAGGGAGTGAACTGTGCTGTGCCACAGCACTCCTGCTGCTGGCAGAATTACACCAGAAATTATTATGAATTGATTTTTTTTTTTTTTTTGGTTTTGCTTTGTTTTAGTTCTAAAAAATTGGATTTACACGGCAAGTAAAGAGAGATCAGATGTTAGATTCCTCCTGAAACTCCTGCTGGTTTGAAGGCTGGCATTACTCCAGACAGGACAGTTGATAGAGGTAGCTTCTATAGTATGGATACTAGAGAAAGAAAAGCTTCTTTGAGACAATTTATCAGTAGGCAATAGTTTGTGTTTGAGAGGTACTCTCCTGATCTCACACAGCATATGTCTCTGTGGAGCTGAGAAAGGCTGTCAGGGAAGATCTCCCTTTCCAAAAGGCACATTTGAGCCTGGCTTCTCAAGCAGATCTTCCTGTCAGTCACAGGCCCAGCCTTCCAAAACTATACAGATTTTAAAAGAACGGAAAGAGTGGTGAGTAATTCTAAGTTGCCTTCAATGAAAAAGCTTTTTCTTTCGGTCTCCTGGGCATCTTTTTCCTTTTATCACAGGTGCACTTTGATGGCAAGCTCAGCCTGTAGCTGTAGGGGTGGTGCTGGGGTGGTTAAACACCCTAGGCAACCTGATGTCAATAAAAAAATAAATATATTGCCTTTGACTTGAAAGGCCCAGGTTGCTTCAGTCATGTCTGGCTGCAGCCTGCCCACAGCAGCCTCTGCCCTCTGGGAAAGAGTGTTTATAGCAAAGCTGTGGGGACTCATGGCCACGGGATGCTGGCAAAAATATTGAGACTCATCTGCAATGGATGAAACTCAACAATCAAACAAAAAATCTTGGCTAACCATTCCACCTGCAAAAACAGGGAGTCAAAAGGCCAGGCCTACTCTTCAACTAGAGCAAATCAGGGTGACATGACTGTAATTATTAACGTTAGTGCTCCAAACCTAGCACTTGATGAGGAACGTTTTTAAAAAGCTCAACTGACTTCCCACATGAATTTTCACTCTTCTTGAACACTGGGACAAACTCTGATTCTTAGTCAGGTTCCAGTAAAAGAACACACTCGTTCAGATAAATCCTTGCTTACATTTTATGTGTTCCAGAAGGAATACTGACCTATGTGGGGGCTTGAATGAGCACTCAGTAAAAAGAAGAGCACTTAATACTTCCTGAAACAATGATGGCTGGTTTCTCTGTCTGCCTAAGCGTCTGATACAGTAAAAACAGAAACCAGAAAGGATTCTAAGCCGCAGAATCAGAGGCAGGTCTGAATTGGCCCATAACTAAGAAATTTGCAGACCTATAAGTTTGAAACAAACATTTTACAAAAGCAGGCAGCATTGGCAAAATTTGTATCACACCAGAATTTCCTATCCAATGACACAGCCATTCATTTTCATGGAGGAGGGAGCCTATCCTTCTCTTAGAGATGAAAAGCAATCTGAGGGAGGCCTTGGAGATCTCAGCTGTCCTTGGGTAAGGACTAAGCAAACCCTTCTCAATAACAGACTTCAATTTGCCTACTATACATCACCCTTTTCCAGATGAAGTGAAAAGTGGCAAGGAAACTGTTTATCTCTCTGAATTCTACATGTCCTGCTCTGCTGAAACTTTGGGCCCTGTTTTAACATTTCCAACACGACAAGAAGGAATGAAGCTCTGTTTTCTTGTAATTTTCCTATCTGTTTTCCCCCAAAATACATTGGACTTAGCCATCCCTTCTCCTGCTGCCAAATCAGGGTACTGCCACTCTCCCGTGAGCACACTGGGCTATTTTAAGTAAACACCATTCTAAGCCATGATTACATTTAGAGTTGGGTTTAACTTCAGCCCTCCTGGCCACATTCCAGCTAAGATAATTATGTTCTGGTTGCCAAAATTCCCAATGCAGTTTCGGTGCAAAACAAGTTATCCCTCATACAACCCCTTAAAGACTTGTGCCTGTTGTTTTTAAACACCTGTCACATTTTACCCTGAAGGTGGCTGAACTCTAATGCTGTGAAAACAACCCCTGCATTTACAGTTCATAAAGTGCTTTAGGAACCTTTGGGATTAAGAACGTTAAATGAATGCAAGCTGTAATATTAAAAATACATGAAGCCTTGGAGTAACTGCTGCCATTCTTTTTGGCACCGTGTCCACACCTGTGAGGGACTTTACTACTCTGACACATATTGGGGGAGCAACACAGCAAGGCACAGCCAGTCCAGGAGGTTCCTGGAAAGCACTGGTGACAGCTTTCTGACACAGGCCGTGGAGGTTCCCCCAAGGAATGGTGTGCTGCTCAGCCTCATTCTAACAAACAGGGAAGGCCTTGTTGGAGGTGTGAAGGCTGGGGTCAGCTTTGGCTGCCGCTCTGGACCAGATGAGCCAGGGTGGTCCCTCCCAACCTGACCCATTCTGTGATTCTGTGAACCACAGCTGCAGAACTTCTCCAAAGTGGATCCAGCTGATCCTTCCTGTGCTGCCCAAGGGCACAAGCAACTTGGTGGGGTGCCAAAGAAAGGGCTACAACTTCCCCAGTGCTGTAAGCACATCTAGCCTGGTTCCTGCAGGAAAGGGCTCATAATCTAACCTAAAGACTCAGCAGGTTCCCAACAGCAGCAGGTGAAAGGGAGCAATCACAAATAATTTCTCCTGGGGCTTGTAAATCACTGGCTGCCTCTTAAAGGAAGGCAGAGATTGAAATTACAATATATTCCAGATATTTTAATGCAGACTACAGAATCTCACTGAATCAAATAGGATGGAAAAGACCTTTCAGATTACCAAGTCCAACCTATGGCCTAACATCACCTTGTCAGCAAGACCACAGCACTCAGTGCCACATTCTTTCTCCAGGGATGGTGACTCCACCAGCTCCCTGGGCAGCCCATTCCAATGTCCCATCACCCTTGTTGTGAGGAACTTCTTCCCAATATGCAAACTAAACCTCCCTGGCACAGCCTAAATAAAATACACCACATATTATGGCATTTCATAACTGCTAGCTCACACTAAGTGGAGCATTTCCAATAATTACAATGGTGTAACTTCAAGGAGGCATTAATCCCTCCTAATTGTTGTATTTCTTTGTCACTACAGTACTCTGTTCAGCATTTGGAGGGTGTAATTCAGTCTGCAGGATGGGAGCTACCCTCAATGTATTTTTACTACAAGACGCTGTAAAGTGAACAAGAATCTTTAGAAAAATTAAAATAGACCAGCCATTTCCACTCTTCAGTCTACATATACTGGCTTTGAAAGTGAATTATAACATCTGTATTGTCTCACCCTTCACATGAGACTGAAAATGGAATAAAAGTTTTTAAAACACCTCTCAGTTGCCCCATCCCTGGCTCAGAAAAGGGCATAATCCAACATATCACCAACGAGGGATTTTAAAATAATAACACTGCCGTCCACCAGTTCCTCTTTTATTTAGAGATCTGATCCGATAACCAGACACCAGATCTGCTTATCCTGGGCACCCTGTCTGTCCTAGAGTGACTTT
>WBMY01001890.1:321709-360442 GCA_013397315.1 Donacobius atricapilla | reverse complement strand
GGGGGGGGCGGGAAAGAAAAGGAAAACTTGATCTGGGCTACTACAGCTCTAAGAAGTGTGTGCTGTTGGTTTGGAACCCATGGCAGAAATCAGAGCCTGCGTTATTCTCCCAGATGCCTATATGATTAATTGGGAGAGCTCATTCTTTCTGGATCAGACTGCACAGACAGCAGGGATGGAGAGTAAACCGAATTAACTGACTGGATCCTTGGTCTGAAGGAGCTCCTGCAATGTAGAGGCCCATGAAAGCAGCAGCTGGGAAGTAAAAATGTAACCATGCAATTGATGGAGAAACAAACATGATCCTGCAGTTCTTGGGCAATTACTCATGATGTACTTTTTCCTCCCACCTCTCCCAGGCATGCAGAGATTCACCAGAGAACAAATATGTTTTGAATGCAGACAGTATGAGCGCATTACTGCACACATCCATGAAGAGCCTCTGCTCACTCCTGCAAGAACAAGCCCCACTGCTGCTGATCACCTCACCACATTAGCTGAAAGGGAGCAATGACATGACTGGGATGAACCTGCAAGTACATCCATCTTCAGGTTTGGTTTTTCAATAAATGAGTTCAAGAAATTTGGCCAGTGGAAAATGAAGATGGAAAAAATAGTTAATATTTCACAGCTGTAGTTTTAAGGTAGAAAACAGTTTAAACAAGCATCTCAAAAGAGGTCCTAGACCAATCAAATCTCACCTCAGATCCAGAACAGCTTAATTTTAACACTTGTACTGAGATAGAGAGAAAGTATAATTGCAAAGCTGGGGAAAAAAAAAAAAACCAACAACAAATACCTCATTGAGAATTAATCACAAAAAGAAACATAGAACACACTGAGTACCATCAACCCTGAAGGAAATCACAGATTTCTTCAATAAAGTCTGAGAGGAAAAAACAGGACCATTGGGTATAATTTCAGAATACCATGGAGATGATGTCATGGCTCCCAGGGATGGAATGGGAATCAGACAAAGCTTCAGCCCCTAGAATTGAGAGTAAAATCAGTGGCTGATGGTCACGTACATACCCAGTGCTTTGAGAAATCACAGTCATAAGTGGCTGCTTTCAACCAGAGAAAACACACAGGTCCTAAAACAGCACTGTTAGGTGGAAACCAATGGGCATAAAGAGGAGGGAGAGTCCAAGAGGAATCCTAAGAGGCATTTTGTTATCAAAATGTACAAGTAAACAGTAGCAGGGAAGAATGAAAAGAATTGGTGAAAGAACTCTATAAATATGCAACAGTGAAAGGAAAGGAAATAGCTGGCAAAGACAAATTTCTAAAGTAGGAGGAAAATGGGTTGAGAGAACTGTGATATAAACACAGCTCATACCTGTATGTGCAAGCCCAGACTTGGACTAGAAATTTATGCCTTTTCTTGTCATTTTCCATGGTCTCTGGAAGGCTAATTTCAATTTTAGACTGTTCTTAGAAAATGCAAGCTTTGTCCCCAGAGAGAAAACAGAGCTGAAGGCTACCCAAAACCCTGCTTTCAAAGTGACAGATGTGGTCAGGACATCTCCTACCCCCAGAGGCTTCACTCGGACATTGGCTGATGGAAAGGAAAATGCTTGTGAAACTCCAGAACTGAGCTGCACCAGCTGTGCAGTGCTCTGGGGCTCCGTCTTGCCCTGCTCTCACAGACACTTGGGTTAGAAATGCTGCTTTTGTGCACAAATACCAGCTTCAAGGCCTGAACTGGCAGCTGGTGGTTAGCGGGATCTTCGGCTCTCCTGATGCTTTTGCAGGCTGCTTCAGGACTGTATTATTAGTGTAGCATCTGCAACACGAAAAACACTTAAATATCTGAGCTTCTAAGCTGAAACTTACCCTCAAACAAAAACAATTTTAAAGAATAACATAGAAAATATGTAGTGAAATGTCCAAGCAAGCCTGTTAAGCTGCAGAGGTTAGATCCTGAAGCAATTCCTACAGATGTTCCAAGAAACAGGCTCACATTCTTGCTATTGTCACTATTTATTCCTTTGATTTCTGACATTATTGAGCCTTTTTCCCATTCCTCTGCAACAAGGCAGTTTCTTCATAAGAAATTAATCCCATTTGTTAAGTAGGCATGGAGGACAGCAGAGACTTTTAGTTGTGAGGCTTTGAATGTGAGACCCTAAGGAGTTTTTTTGTCATAAAACTACAGCAGTATTGAGGAAAACAAGAATGGAAGCAACTGCAAGCAGTCCTCACTTCCAAAAGTAATTGTGAAAAGTGATTTTCTAACCTCATAATCAGTTACCAAATTTATTTATTTTTCAGACCCTGCGAATTTTCAACAACACAGCAGTAATATCTCAAATACAGCTGGCAAGTATTTGGGCAAAATTCTACAGGACCTCTGCAGAAGACAACGGCTTCCTGAATTGTTTCTAACCTTAACTCCTCCAGTAGCTCTTCCTAGATATTTAGAGTTCTTTTACAGTCACAGTAACTCCGTGCCTGTATCTGCCCATCTGTACCTCCTTTTCCCTGTCTCCCAATTGTCTGTAGGAAATTATCATGAGGTTATAAACCCATCTTCCTCAAACCACCACCAATTTTATATTTCAAAATGCATGTAGCCAATGCCACATGGAATGGGAACAAAGATAGTTCATTGCAGTACCAGCCCACCACTGCAAAGAGAGGGAGGCCCTGTCACAAAAAGCCGCCTAAACCACAGAAACTTCTTATGAGACCTTTTGCACATCCTCTAATTACTCTTCATCTCACTTAATAAAAACCAGTCTATGCAGATGCAGTGCTTTTCCTCTCCTAGAATTTATCTCACCTTGCATCTAGGCCTCAAAAGCCATTCTTTTATTCTGGAGCCCCACTAAACTACCTTTTCCACAAATGCTAAAATGGAGAAGTGTTGGTCACATGAACTTCCTTCCCTAACCTTGTAACACTGAAATTATTCATTATAAATTAATTAAAACCAAAGAAAAATTACAAGATTAATGTGTGGAAAGCCACAGACAGAAGAGATTTACAACAATTCCCCAGCAGCAGCATTCCAAGAATAAAATAAAATCATTGCGCAAGGATCCCAAGTCCCTTACCTCGATAAAGATCATAGTTTTCTAACAGATGAAGTTTTGTCTGGGCAAAATCAGATATTCCCCATGTATTTTCAATAGCAGCAGTCATTAGTTATTCGCTATAAAGAACTAGTTGATTTGTCTCCTATTCCAACTTTTCCTCTCAAATATCTTTCTTGTTGCATAAATTTTGTCCTGTTTTTGTGTGACAGCAGTAATTCCACAGTAGTGATTTCACTGCCTGGGTCAAGTGGATATAAACTATAAAATTAAATAAAAGGTTTTGGCTTTTTTTCTTATATCATTGATCTAATTTATTAATCAAAACAGTTGCATGAGTTCATTTTTGAGACTAGATTAGCAAAAGACCTTTGAGATAGCAAGTCATACCAATTTTTCCAGTCAAATTATTTACCTAGTGTAATTTCAAAAAATAAGATCCTAGTTTTGAATTGTAAATTTGACACATATCAGTATTTTACATAAGTCAGGGGTAGCTGAAAATAGATGTTTGCCATTATAGAATAATACTAATAAGAATTGACATTCCAAATTAATAAAAAAATAGAAACCCCCTGTCAGTCATAGGGAAAAACCTTCTTCAGATATATTTAGTTTAGATGGCTGAAGCTGTTTAAATTTGACCACAAGCCAATGAAACACTAGCATTAAACTAGAATTAATTTTTTTGCTTTCAAAAAAACCCCATCAATAGGGATGCGAAAGTCCACCTGGCAAAAACATGGCATTAAACTGTGCATCACACTGTCTGACTTAGTACATGTGTGCAAGCCTGTAATAAAGCCTCTCGAGTACTGCAACCCTAATAAGAACTCTTCCATAGACAATTTATTTCCAAAGAATCAGGCTAAATGGCACTGAAATTCTAGTCTCGCTCTCTGAAAATAGTTTCTCTTTGGTTGTCTCCCTTTAATTTATCCTCTGGTTCAATCAGAACGTTTCTTTGAGCTGCTGCCCCAGTGGTGTGATTATGGGTGTGACCCAGCCATGGCCAAGAGCTGCCAAGTGCTCCTCAGGGCTGCTGAGCCCCCGCTGATTTCCATGGATGCTCATGGAGCACCTTTCACTATGGAGCAATGGGGGCACCTTTAGGGCTGGAGTCATGGTTTCTTTCCCAAACCACCCAATCAGAAATCACTTCATTTCATCCACTCATTTATAATTATAGCTATAAACAGCCCATATGAGCAAAAGATTAATGGGGCTAGCAAGCATTTCCAGGGTATAATCGGCTGTCATTCCATAATTACTCAAAGAGATTGAATGAGTGGCTTTGAAATTACAAGGAGAGTTGCATTCTTTTACTGAGATGGGAGCAGCAAAACATGAATACCCATGAAAATCCCTGCTAATTTTTTGTGTGTGGCCCATCCTTTAGCATTTAGGACATGGTCGTTCCAGCCTCAAGAGCCTATTCTGTGGTACAGAAGTCAGTGAGCACCATGAGAGTATTAATCCTGCTCATCTGGCCTTAAACCAGATGCATTAGACCTCTGGCTCTGCTTCTGGTAGACACAAAGATCCGATCCTCATTTTTCACTTCCATTTTTACATGATTTATATAGGCAAAGAAACTGAGAATTAAATCCTGCAGAGTAATCCCTGCTGACCACAGTTGATCTTGTAAAGATTTCACTCCCATCACCCAATAAACTATAAAATGCTTCCCAGAGACTCAAATGAGAGGCGTTGAAATGCACAATTAATCAACATAACTAAAATGTTGCTTTTGTTATAGTTCGGGGATGCAGAAAAGAATGTAACAGAAAAGGAAGCAACATTCAAGAAAACTGGCAAAAATAAAAACAATTTTAAACAGTTGCTGTGTGGGATTAATAAAAACTAGTAGAAAAAATGGCTTCAAGAAATTTTCTGGAGCTGGGCATTGATTGTAGTTTTGTGTCTGTCAAAACCCCATCACTGCAAAGGTGTTCCACTGAAATAAGCCTGTGGTACTGAAGGGTGTCACACGTGTGACCGATAGGGGCGGGGAGCTCGTGATGTGTTCTACAATAGTTCCCCTAAAGATGACTATTTTTATGATTTCAGAAGACCAGAGGAGAGTCCTAGTGTGGCAATTTGGGAAAACCACTGGAGCAGAGAACCATGTCCCACAAGTATTCCCCTACGGGAAGACATCAGATTTCATACCCTCTGTTACTGAAATGGTTTTGGTCAAAATTTCTTTTCCTTCCCCTGCTCTGGGAGTTTTATGTCTGTTCTGTCTATCCACAATGATCTCATTCTCTCCAGCTGACTTGTTTGATGTAAATAGAAACCACTGTCCTAATTTTGACAGGTAGGTTTTTTAGTAATTTAGTTTGATTTATAGCAAAATTGCCATTAAATTAGTCTTATTCCTACTTCCTGTATGATGCAAATGAGGAATCCCAGATGGCCTGAAAACAACTTCTGGCAGCATTTCTGGAGCACTAGATTCAAGAGAGAAAAGAAAGGAGATGGACTGGCCATTATTTTGCTGCTGCAAAGTCCCTTCCACAGAGTCTTGCAGGTCCCGCTTTTCAGCAGGCAGTATGTCAAAGAGCAGCCTCAGGAAAGGTGAAGGAAAGCTAAGAGCCACAGATATTTCTTAATTTAGTGGCTGGTCAAAATATTATATGGCTTTTCAATACCCAACTATTTTGCCTCTTGACAAAAAAACCTTTTACAGGGAAAAACAGCTGCAGCCAATAAAAACAAGGAGAGTAAAAATAGCATATTTAAGTGAACAGTTAAATACAGTTACCAGGAAAGCTGAGGTTGTGAGCAGTGTCCCTGGCACAAGCAAGGAAGCAGGAAAACCTCATGACTGAATCAGTAGGGGAGTGTGCATTCAAACTTAGAAACATTTAGGAGCTTTACACCTTTGAGGGTTTTTTCCCACCATCTTCTCCCATCTTGCATTGCATGTGTACATAGCTTTATTTGATATAAGGGGATCTGAAGGGATCTTAGTCTCAGATCACTACTAGAAAACTCCCTCTGCACTTGCATACTCAATCACTCAGTGGCTTTTTGGGCAAGTGTGAGAGCAAAACAGATTCAGACCTTTAACACTAAAATGGCCAGGAGTTACTGAAGGAATGAGAAAGTTTTAGGTTACAGTCTGTGTACTGTGAAAGGGATATGCATCCAGTCTGAGTGGTTCTTCTCAATTGAATTTTTTAGGCCAGTGAGCAAAAGGACACATCCTTTTTTTTTCCAGCTGGGAGCTTAACTGTTCTCAGCTTACACAGAAAGGGGCACAGAGGGGGCAAACTTTGAATAGCAGTGCACTTTTGGTGAATGTTATCCACTGTGTTCAAGTCAACTCACCAGTCTACTGTATGATGAAAGACTGAAAAAAATTGAGAACTTCCAATAGAACCTCAAGAGAACTCTTTCCAAAAGATTTTGAAATTTAATTATTTTTTTAGCACATCACTCAACAGAAGCCAGGAGGATGGCTACTTTGAATTCAGAGACTGCAATTTGTGCTTATTTAGTCTGGATGCTCAAGAAGATGAAGTCTCTAACTAAAATAATTCTGATGACTTGACAAGTTTGGCAAAACCGGAAACTGGCAATACATTTGGTCCTGTAATCTGGGCTTTAGAAGGGTAGTTTCAGGGGTGATCTGGATCTTCACATCCTGATAATCCTAAACCTGTGGTGTTCAAGGTAACATACAGATTAATTCTGCATTAGGGAATGGAATGAAATTCCTTCCTATTTAAAGAAAACTAAACTACCTTTGTGCATTGGAAAGCAGCAATATCCTCCAGAGTGGGGAGAAAATTGTGATGGATAAATAGCAGGAGTCACAGGTAGCCCTGCAGTATGCCAGCACTCTGAATGGCTGCTCATAAAGTTCCAGGCAGAATTAAGAAAGTGGCCAAAAGGGCAAATAAACTGAATATCATGTGCTGACAAACTTGGGTCCCTGTCTTCTGCTTTTTCCTCTTTCTCAGTCTTTTTCACTCCATCAAGAGGATATGTACAGTATAAAATGCTGTTGCCAAAACAGTTTTTGTAGAGTTTAGAAGACTGAAAATTACAGTACTCAACCTAACAGTATCCTCAGGTAAACTGTGCAGGCAGCCTCTCTTCCAGGGTACCTAAAGGAGGAGGGACAGAGCGCCCAGCCCCAGGAGGCTCCTACTAAATGGCCAGGAAAAAGCCAAATTGTTGTCATGGCAAAGAAAAGGGGTAGACACAAGTTCCTTTTTCTTGTATCCCTGTACTAATGTAAGGCTATACCTGCCTTTGAGGCATTTACACATTACCAATGTTCTTTGATACAGCCAGAATGAAATAAGGAAAAACCTATAGCCCCTATATCTAACTCTGGCAGGCAGCTATCGAGCAAATTACCACCTCTGCAAAACCCTTACATACAGGAAAGTATTATTAATGTGGCTGTCCCATTGCGCTTACATTCTGCCGGCTAAAATTTAGAATTTAGCTGAAAATATGAATGCAGAACTCACTGTGGCTCAGCTATAATGCTCCCCACATGTAGTGAGAATATTGATTATTACTTGATTTTGGGTTCCTAGAGTGGGATTTTTACATGTGATTCAGGAAATAAAAAAGGTCAGTAATCCTACTCTTGTTACTCTGCTTGGGAAAGCTACATAAACATTTCTGCTAACCTACTAAATTCTTCCTAACCAGAGATACATGATATAAATTATAAACAAAAAATCACCTTTACATCACTTATTGTCATATTATTTCCCTTTCAGGTATCCTCATTTTCAAGATGCTTCTTGACAGAAACTTTTCCAAGATAAAAAGTATTTAGTAAACATCCTTTCTCAGCAGGAACATTAAGTAATCCTAGCAGATTATTATGAATTATATTTTATTACTGGTATCAGTTTGGTAAATATGGTATTGTTTGACTCCAGAGAAGGGTCAGACACATGCACAGTATTGCATGTAGTGACAGCCTGCAAAAGCCTACCGAGCACCACCTGGGTTAGCAGGGGGCTAGCAATCTGAATGATGATGTTGAGACTGTTACTAAATATTTACTGAGCCATCAGGACTCCTCAAATCCCTGTATAAAGCTATCGTGAGGTATTATTATTGCCACCGGCTATTCATATTGCCCAATTTGAAGGTTCACTCCCCAAGAGGTAATAGTGATAACCTCTCAAGTTTTCCAGTCTAAAGAATAACAATCACTTTCTTCCAAAACTAAGGATAATCTTTAAATTGGGCGCTGCTCAAAGTAGCTACCAAAGCCAGAGAGAGCACGATGACACAATTTCCAATACCTATCAAAGACAATATAAAGGCAGAAAAAAAATCCCCTCTAAATCACATATTCAAGAGAATTTATACACTACTAAAGTCAGGCTTCTGCAAAATCTCAGCGGCAGCCTCTTTCTGTTCTTGATACCTCATGTGTCTTTTTCCAAATCAGTGTCAGAGAGAATGAAGATTCTTCTTGTTTTAGTAAGACCAGGCCATTTAATCCTGCTCTTCATCTCTTCCTTCTGCTGCTCATGTGCAGCTCAGATTGCTGTTTATCAATATTCATTTGTTGAGTTATTACAAACAATTCTCCAGTTCTCAAATATAATTCTAGCTTTTTATTTCCCCTATGCTCTAGGACTGTAATTGAGACAGCGGATGATGTAGCTGAATATAAAGTTCCACAAACAGACGCTGTGAACTGGAACTCAACTGCACGTAGGCCATCCACACACTTTTTCCACTCTGACTCGTTCTCCCTGCATCCAACTGGGGAAGATGTTTTGGCTGTGACTCCCCTGTAGCTTATTCCACGTCACACCAGTGACCGACTGGAGTGAGGGAAAAGCTACTGGTTAAATGTCCATGGTTTTCACCTAGCACACCAGGAATCTCAGGTGGATGCACTCCTTTTCTCTTCTGAAAGGGATCTGCACTCTCCAGTCAGCCTTCAAAGCCTCGGAGCTCTGTTTGTGGAGGCTCTCCTCTTCACCTCTCCAAAGACAAGGAACCTACTGCAGCAATGAAAACTTTACTGGCTGTGTTTCCTTTTCATATAGTGCAGACAGGGGTATTAGGCAGGAATTGGCTTTACCATCACCATTTATATCATTTACTCTTGTTCTTTTCATCCCAGAGAAAGCCTAACTTTTTTCTCGTGGAATTTCTGTTAAGTGAGTCACAGAAGTTAACTGCTGCCCAGGCATTCACAGGAAAGGAAGATTTACATTTTATGTGTGTTTTTAGGAACACTCTCCTGTCACACCATTCATCTCCATGGCTAAATTAGGTCATTCTTTTGCTTTTTCCCCTCTTTGTATTGTAGAGAAAAACAGACGTGATTATGAAAAAACAGTCTGTCATTATGGAGGAGGCGTCATTCTGAATTTGTCCGTTCACTTCTAACTCCACACAAACTTCAGCCTGTGATTCCCATCATTTTGGGGCTCCATGACCAGAGAGCATGACTGGGCAAAGACTTGGACACTTTGGTGAGTAAATATTTATAAAACACCTAATTTAGATGATGTGTGGATGAGAGCAAGGAAGCAACACTTCTCTGTGACGTGGTCTCCCCGTAACCCACTGGAAAATATTTGGCAGTAAGCAAAGATTCAGAAAGCAGGTCCTAGCGAATATGCTTTGTTTCTGCATGTGTGCCGTGCCCGAGGTGCCGGCTCATGGCAGGTCCCTGGGGAACAGCAGGTGTCACTGGCCATGGGATGCCTGGGTCCCCCTGCACTGCCCAGGGCATGCCCTAGAGCAGTGCTATAGGGAACCTTGTGCCTCCCCAGGGGTGATGAGGAAGAGAACACTACTCTTAAGGATGTGAGGGCTTTCCAGACTTCTACAGATTTTAAATTTATTGAATAAATTCTAAATCTTGCACCAAAACTCCTTTGGGAGTTGCATATGTAAACTTTTAAACCAAAGTAATCTTTTGCACTTGTGATCTGCACCATTAGTAGCATGGAATGAAGGAACTTGGAAGAAACTCAGTTACTGCTCCACAGTCACAGAAATCTCCAACAAACAGGGCACTGTCTAAGTAAATCTAATATAATCATTAATTCAAGATCATTATTTAGACAATTCCATCATATACAAAAACTTTAAACACAAAATTGCTAGATTAACAGAAGCATCTTTGTTGTTCTACCTGTCTGCTTTTTTTTCTTTCTTTTGGGAGTAGAAAAATTATAGTTCTTATATTTTAACATGACAAGAGACACTTGATCAGGTGTTCTGACCAGAATGTCATGCTCACTGCATTTCACTTTCTTACACTCATATTCCAGCCAAAAAAGAACATGTGTTAGATTAAAACATTTTGGTCCACAGCAGAGTAAACTGTTGATGCCATGCTGAAAGCCTGTTAACAGCCATCAGCTATTCCTAGAATTGCTGTGGGAGTTTGTAGGAAGGCATTTGCAAATGCTTTATCAATACAAATTTACCTCAGCAGCGAAAGGACAGACAACACCACTTGTTGCAGCCTGGGTAGAAAATGCCTTATTCTTCCTCCTAGCCAAAGAAAAAGCACCTAAATCAAAATGAATTGCAGGAAAACAGCTCAGGAGCTATCTGGGCTGGAAGGTAACAGTCTCAGGGAAGGAATGAAGCTTCATGAATTGAAATAGTTTTCCATTTTTTACCTGTAATCAGGCAGCACACCTCCAAAGGCTCATTATGCTCTTTTATCCAGTCACTTCAGACTGCAGCTTGATTATGCTGAGATTTCAAGCCATGATTTTTTAGCATCATTCTCTTGCTTTTTCCCTTTGTCAGTGGGTATATTTGCATTTTTAAATAGTCAAATTCTAATCATAAATGTAGATTAGTGAAAAAAACCCCAATCTGTACCTAGATATAAATACTGCTGTGGCTGGATCTGAGCTGGGATGCAAAGATTTATCAGTGGTGTTAGGTGCCCTCTGGACCAGGTGGCTCCTTGCCTTTGATTTTGCTCATCTTGGCTCAAAGGATTTTGAAGTCAAACATGTTCTGTAGATGTTTACACCTCATTACCTCTTTCTGAAAAGATAACAACTTCACTTGTACACACTTCTCTCTGCAAATTTGGCTTGAGTTCATCTGATAGTAAGAGCTTTTGCTAAATTTCACCACATAATTACTGCAGTGCAAATCCTCAGGAAAAACAATTTGCTGTAAAGATTTCATATTTGCAGCTTAAGAGGAGCTGATTAGTTGGTGTTTTACTCTGGCATCAAATCATAGTTTCTTCCTTAGAGCACGCATAACCACTTTTTTTTAATGTATTTTTCATTCTTTTTTAGTAATATGCAATTTTGCACAAATATTTCCTTCAGCTGTATATTGCTTAAAAAGTTGACCATAAATGGGGTACAAACAATGTAAAAAATTTAGTTGATTTATTCAACAGATTTTGCCTTCCTCTGTCTTGCTTTTTTCTCTATCACTACCACATTATCTAATTCCCGTTTTCCTTTTTTTCTCCCCCTTTTTTTCCTATATTCTGCAACACATAGGTAAGTTCCTTTTCATTTCAATAGCTGGCTTTAATTCTTAGTGCAATTTCATATTAGCTTACCACCTCTAACAGCCCTTACAAAGTTTGTTCAGTGGAAAGGACAGGGCACAGTGAGCCCTTGTCTATGCTGAACAACTTTGCTTGTATTTCTTTTCCGTCCCTGTCTGGCAGCAAGCAGAATACAGGCATAAACAGTGTCGGCAAGCTCAGCCTCAGTCTGCTGAAAGACCTATATTTTCCACAAGCCACAAATCCTGCTCTCAGAAGAACGAGACAATGAAACAGTGTGCCTCAGTCCCTTCATACAGTCATATGCATTGGGGTGAAAAAAAAGAAGTTTTACACCAGGTAAAAAGCAAGATTGGCTACAGGAGCAAAGGAAGGCAGGATTTAGGTGTTCACATAGGTTTTTGCCAAACACATACACTCTTGCAGTATTAGGATTCATTTTGTTCAAATTCCCCAGGGCAAGTGTCACTCCACGTAGTTCTGCATGGCTGGAGAGAGCCACAGTAAGAGCAGGAGACTGAACTTGAGCTGAAATATTGGCTGAGCTTGGGAAAGATCATAAAGAACCGAAGGAACAACTTAGAGCATGTAAAGACTGCTGGAGGGAGCTCCTCAGTGATGTACACGACAGCTCAGTTGCACAGCAGGGTATAACTTAATAGAAAGCAGACTAGCACAAAGAAATGCTTGTGCAAGGTCAGATAGCTTGGGAGGTTGTGGTGTTCAAATTGTGCCCAAAGAAATCCCCATATTCAAGAGTAACTGTACACTTACACATGAGCAGGACTACCCTTCAGAGCAGGAACGTGCAGCCAGGACCTCAATTAGAAAACACTATTGTACTGATGTGTCATTGTGTCATACACAATGCTAGCAAAATGCTGCTGTAAACCACAAAGTCAAGGCAGCCCCAAAGTCTTCAGTGTCTTCGGGGTCAAAAAATATGACTGGGTCATTTAAATTAGCAAGTTACCTTTTGTTTATACTTCTCTTCTTATGAATAGCTTTAATTATAGCCTTCAGTACAAACCTCAGTTAGCCTGGGAGTTTCCATGCAGCATTTGCTGCCCACAGCTCGCTCCTGGGGCTCCTGCCAGCTCAGGGAATCACCACGGTGCCAGCACTGCCTCCCAGCTTCACAGGCAGTGCCATGGCAGCACTACACTGCTTACACACTTACCTGTGAAATGCACCTTTGTCCACTCTCCTTGCTCCTTGAAGTGGTGATGTAGAGTTGCATGGGAATTTTCTGTAGCTGAACATCTCCATGTCACTCCCTCTCTGCAGCACATGAATCAAAGGACTGGAGGCTCCTGACCAGTGATACCAGCCCTGCACTAGCCCACGTTTTTTTTGGCATGCATTTGCCCTCAGGGACTAAGGATGGTTGTGCCTCAGGGGCGGGGATAGCGGCAGGGGCGAGGTCCTGGTGCACACAGCTCTGTGCTTGCTGCTCCCATGAACGTCCGCTTGCTCCTTGGAAAAGGCAAGCAACAAAGGAGAAATACTGACTGCCTCAGATGCTACCAGCTGCCCTGGTTCAATAACTAGGTCAGCTAAAGGTTAAACCAGCTGAGGCATAAGCAGCAATTTTAAATTAAAAGGAAAAAAAAAAAAAAGAAAAAGAGAGAGAGAGAAAAAAAGAGAAACAAAAGCAAAGCCGGGGCGAGGGGGGCTGGCAGTCCACGTCACAGCCATTCACACTGGAGCCATCTCATGTCTAGGGGGCTAAATGCACCTTACACATAAATCAGTGACATTAAACCATCAATCAAATCAGCCTGTTTGTTTTGATGTATCCTGCTGTGATATATTAATAACTTTTTACTGTCAGAAATCGTAGTCCAATTCCAAATTATATCATTTACCAAGCCTAATGCAACTTTAAGCATATTACACAGTATTTTGTCCAAGTATTTTAAATCAATCATAGTTTAACATGCAGATGCACATTTTCTAATTTTCCTAGTGGTGCGTAATTGCATTGGAAGCTTAGGATTTTGCTGCTTTAGTGGGAAAGACACATCTAGCTTTCCACACTCATGTAGACAATACATACTTTGGAGATAGTGTAATGTGAAATTCCTCCACTGAGAAAATCAGAATGACATCTAAGGAAACTGCCTGTGGATCTCAGAGCCAGGTTTAAGCAGTAGAAAGATCATTTCTGTGCTAACACTGCCACCCATCGAAAAATAAGAGGCACCGTCACTTTACGTCCCTGTTTTCTTCCTTTTGGGTATGCTGCAGTGTTTTCATGGGTATTTTCTCCTCATTGCTGTCTTTTATGATGTAATGTTATCAAGTAAAAACTGTAAATAAACTAAACCTAAGTGGAAGAGGTCAAATAGAGCTACAAACCAGAAGATAAATTCTCTCCAGAACAAAATCAGTAACGTATGGAAGTCCCCCTGTGAATGGTGACAGGGAGCTACTAAACCCCCAGCACGTAAACATGGCTCATACAAACATATATATCATGAAAGTACATGTAGAGCTCTGGTCCAACAGAATTCCACCAGCTGGGCTCTTCCCACCACCTTGGGAGAGCTGCACTTTTCCCTTCTTAGAGACAAAATCTCCCTCTGAACTCTTACTACCTCTCTGAGGTTCTTATACCTTTTTTATTTCCTGCCTCACTAATTTTAAGATCAAACTACATGATTGCTTTTTGCTTAATATGGCTTCATCTTGTGGTGGAGTGGTGGTTTCCTCTCCATGCAACCCATAGTAGCTTCCTTGCCCTGGTTGTGAGAGGTTCCCTGATCTTCAAGTGTCTCTGGTTTCACAACTTCTTCCTTGAATCATGCTTTCACCTTAACCATTTCCTCTCACAAGTGATTAACACCCATATCATACACTGGCCATTAGCAGTGAAACACTTGAACTGTGCAATTTTACAATAAATTCCCTTGCACAAAGATTTGTTTTTCTTTATGATCTCTTGCATTTCCCAAGAGTTACCCCTGCATCTACAGTAGCAAGAGCTAAATTTAGTTCAGGAAACCTGCTGCTTTCTCGTTCCCTGACTCACCTTTTGCTGTGCAGTCCTGCTCCCACTTTCAGCTTTTGGTTAAAGTGATTCATGTTGGTAAAGCCAACACAAGGTACGTGAGGCATGTAAGGGCTATCCTTGGGTCAACAAAAAGACCTTAGGAAACCTTTTCATGAACTTTGCAAATATGAACTGTTTTTAAAAGGCAAACTGTTATACAATACTTTAAAACAATGCTCCTCTTTTCCAATTTGCAAGGTTTTTAGCAAAAACCCAATCTTGTTTATGACTAAAGCAGTAAATCACTTTTTTTTTAACACTTATAACGTTGTCTGGAAAGTGGAATTAATAATGCTTTTCTATAGAGAAACATCATACAAATTATGTTTTTGTGGGCTATATGGACCCTAGGATTTTACTATGCGACTGCACATTCTTCGCAGCTGAAGATGAAAAACTTACCAGGATGACACAGATGGAAAGGTCCTTAACAGAGCTAGAGAAATCCATCTGCAAATCTCACTCTGTAAAGGTTTGATGTAACAGCTCAGTCCCTCTGAGAAGCTATTGAGTAACAGGAGGCATGCTGGAAATCTCCTAATGCTTCACAAAGCCTGCACCGATGGACAGGGGGTTAAATCATATTGTTTATTGTCTGAAGGATGAAGAGGGGAGAGTTCTAGACTGGTGATTTATTAAATATGGATGCTGTAATGATTCTTTCTAAGTAAAAGAAGACAGCTCAAATAATTATTTATTTTTCATTTAACACAATTTCAGAAATAAGCAAGTTCTTGAAAATTGCAGAAGTTCTTGAAAAATTTAAGGACTTTAATTTTTCAATTAAATAGCATCAGAAAAAATGTCAGATGACAAAGGCAGTAGGATATTGTCTGGTTAACTGGAGTTACCCCTTGACAGCTTTAGTTAGGACTTGCCATGCAATATTTTTATCTTCATGAGAGTGTGAACTGTTTCACCAGACAAAAGTTTATGAGCTGTGTAACCAGTGTCAGAGTTATCCAGTTCCCCAGCTGATGGAAAGTTCCTCCAAGTCCAATGCTCTCTGCTGTTTTATGATCTGAGGTTGTAGAACTTCTTTCCAGTTCTTACCACAATTCTGGCAAATGTAAGATGCTTAGCTGCCACTTCTTACTCCTGAGATGATTCATTTATTCTCTCAGTTTATCTAAATTTTCACCTTACTTACTAATTTTGCTAAATACACAGCAAAGGAGTAAACGTCAGCAATCTGACCACTAAACTTGAGCAGCACAAAATCAAAAAATTTTAATGGGCAACAGCAAAACTTACACAGCTTCACTGTTGGATTTCACTGTATTTGAGAAACCTGTGTGTAAGCACAGATACCTTGGCTTTGCTTAAGCTTCAAACCATTGTTACTGCTTGCAACTGAAATTCTCCTTAAGATACAAGAATTGCAACATTGTCAGACGGTCAATAAAGTACAAAATATTTTTTTTAATAATAATATTAAGTTAATTTCCTAAGAATAGTGCTGATGAATCAATAATGCATTTCCAGCATTCCATTTACAAGGGCCTTTAGCAGTAGAAGCTAATTTAACAATGAATAATATACAATTTAAAGACTTGCAGAACAGACTGGACTGACGTCCCAAATTTGCACAAATATTCCAACATCAAAGAGAATCCAGGTACACAATGGCAATGGCATTTCACTTTTCTTTTGCTTTTTGACTGGCCAGAAGCAACCAATAAATTGAAAATACTGAATAAAAGAACTCTTCAGCAGGACTAGAATGCAACTGAAAATACTGGCAAGGACTTCTCCCCATAGCTGGATCCCAAGAAGCATTCTGTGCATGTGTTTGTGTACTGGGGTAAGAAACTGCAAATTATCCATTGCTTGGACATTTGAATAAAATATTTAAATAAATTAAAGAAAGCTATAAATGCCAAGAAATTGACTTGCCATTTCATGTGTCTGCTTTTGACGTGAAACTGTTCTGTTTACGCAGAGCACTTGTTCTGTTTACTCCGTGCCCTCAAAACAACATACAGACTCACAATCTGTGAAAACTGAGGACTAAATGAGGAGCACAGAGGACTGGAGAACCTAAGAAGTAACGAACAGTTTTTCCCTTGCCTCAGGTCACACTCATGCACAAAGCAATTACTAAAGGATTATTAAACTGAAGCAAGCACAGACAGTTTTATTTCCTGTCACCTCTACACTTCTGTTGGTAAACATGCAAGCCTTAATTTTCAAAACAGCTCTAATAAGATTAGGTCATGCTCAGGAGGAGTCATAGTTGACAACACATTCATCACTAGATGAGGTGGGCTGACCTTAGCTGGGTGCCAGGTGCCCACCATGCCACTCTATGCCTCCCCTTCCCAGAGGGACAGGGGAGATGTAATAAGACACAAAACAACTTGTAGGTTAAGATAAGGCAGTTTACTAAAACAAAATTTTGTGTGTGCACAAAGAGTAAAAAAACTCAAGATTTTATTCTGTACTTCCCATCAGCAGGCAATGCCCAGCCACTTCCTGGGAAGCAGGGCTTCAGCACGGAAGTGATTGCTTGGCAAAGCAAACACTGTAAAAAATGAATGCAACACCTTCCTCCTCCTCATCTTCTATATCCAAGCTGATGTCATAGGGTATGGAATGTCCCTTTGGTCAGCCCATGTCAGCTGGCCTGGTTGTGTTCCCTCCCAGGCCCCTGCCCATCCCAGCCTACTCAAGGCAGGTGGGAATGCTGGAGAGGCAGCGCTGCTGCTGGGCCAGCACTGCTGAGTGATCAGCACCCTTCCGGCTCCCAGGGCAAAGCACAGCTCTGGGAGGGCTGCTGGGGGAAATCAGCCCCAGCCCAGACAGAGCCAGTACACCAGACTAACAACATTTTACACTGATTGCAGATAGTTCTGTTCAAATGCATTACTTTGCTCTCAATGTATACATTTGATATATTTCATATATTTATTTGATATATTTGATAGGAAGATGGAAACGACAGAATGTGAACACCAAGGCAAAACTACTAAAGAAGAATACCCAGGAAAACATCAGTGTCTCCTTATTAGGCTTAGGTTATTATTAATATTGAATATAGAAATAGTCCTCTTTTTTAGGAATCAAAGTATTATTATAGTAATTATAAATAACTACTATACTTAGTTAATTTAAAATTACAGAGTTCTTAGAAAAAAGAAAAAGGTTGTTATATATTTCTCTAAATCACATTATTGACCTGTACAGACAAAGAGTCCTTATTTGAGTATTACAAATTATTTCACCAGATTAAAAAAAATAATAAAAAAACTATAAAGCTTTTAGCTTATAGAAATGTAACTATAACATGTACATTTCTCATATTCTTACTGAAGTTCTGCAATTCACTGGAAAGGCAGGAGATCCATGTTCTTCTTCCTTCCATGTAGAAGATCTAGACTTCATTACCAAACTCCTGCTCGCTGATGCTTATTACCACTATGCTCAAAAAACATGAAGTCCTAAGGGGATAAAAAAAAAGCAAACAAAAAACAATCTTAAATGTGGTTCTTAGTCCTGAGATCCCCTGGCTGCAATGCAAGATGTACACCTTCCTCTAAGAAACCTGAAAGGGTGAGAAGAAGGTGGGTGCACATTTGCCATGCCCTCACCAGCTGTGTCTCACAAAATGGGACATCCCCAGAGACAGAAAGATGGTGAAAGACCAACATGGGAACTTTGAACTTATCACTAGCCAAAGCTATGCTTCCTTTACTCAGGATTTCTGCCCTGACTTTGTTCATAATGACTCATTCCCTCTCATCTTATCTCAGACTGGAGTCCATCACAATAATGGCTACCTTTAGTTTACTGGTGGGGGCCCCACTTCTGTGCCTGAAAGCCTGGGTTGCTCACACTGGCTAATGCTGCACTTGATGCACTTTGTAACACAGGAACACACACAGCTGAAGCAAACCTTGTTTGTGCATAGGCCTGTCAGAGGTTGGTGAGACCTTTCCAAATGCAAGGTGCTTCACATGCCCCTTTCCTGCCCATCAGCAGCCCAGCCAGCACAGAAGCAGTGCATGTTTTGAAATGGTACCTTGATGCAGAATTGTCCTGTTAGGAGTGTGTTCCACACTGTTTTCAAAGAGGAAAGTGAGCTGCAGTGCACTGCTGACAGTCTGAGTGCAGCTGAGAAAAGCTCTGACAAGTTCAACGAGCTTAGCCTCCACAGTAGTCCCTCTATTTGGAAATTACTGCTCTGAGAGCATTAATCCTGCTCAATTCAGTGCTTCACGTGCTTCCAAAGAAAGGTGGAAGGCAGTGGCTGCAGCACCCAGCTGTCCACAGCGAGCTGCTCGGGCTGTGGATGGGTCTCTTGGCTATTGCTAATCAATATTTTTCTGGTTTCACCACCCAAAAACTTCCTTTCCTCTGCTAATCAGTCTGTAAGAAGTCTTCCCTTTTCCCTTTTTCAGTCCCACCGAATATGAAACTCTTCTTAAATACAATTAGCACTTCATGCTGTCTAGAGTAAGCTTCTTGTCCAAAATAACTCCGTGTTGCTTTTTGTGGTCAGTTTTACACAGAGAGGTTCACAAGCTGTCACCCACTTGAAGGAGCTTAAAATTGACTCCTTTACCATCACAATTTAAACATGGAGATGAAGAAGTTGATTTATGTTCATGTATTAGTGAATGACAGACTTACGATAAGGAAGCAAGCACCAATCATGACAGCTTTCATTTTCACATCAAGGTCCATTGGGAATGAGATTCCAAAGTTATCTGAATCTGTGAATGCTTCCCGCACAAAACCAGTCCACTGCTTAGAAATCCTCCCAACAGCACAGGTCTCATCCACAGACTTCACCTATAGTTTAACATAAAATTTAAAAAAGCATCATCAAACCTGTCATTCATAATATTCCCAAATCCATTTGGGAATAGATCAATTTAAAAGCTTCAGACTGGTATTTTAATTAATACAGTTATTGAGTGCAAGGGTTTGTACCAAAAGGCAATCAGGCTATCAGAAAGCTGGTCCAAATTTATAGAGCCATGAACTTCAGAGTTAATCTGACTGGGAAGTTCAATTCCTCGATGGTGCTGGGATACAGCAACCACATGCACACACTCTGCTGGAAGTGGTGTCTTTTAGCCAAGACAGTGAATTAGTTTCTCCTGCCATGCATCAGGAACTGCTCAAGTGAAAATTAAACAAATTACTTTCTTCTGTTCAAAAGCAGAGATTAGCCCTCTGGCAACATTATGTTTTCTAAAGTCAGATCCAGTCTTCCGGGTCATGTGAAAGATTATATTCCAAAATAAACTAATATAAATTTGCTGTAGTAAATATTTGCAACATCATTTTAAACATTAAATTGTGGCCTCTTATAGCTTTTACTTAATGTCCACAAAAACAATGTTGCATTAATCAATATTATTTTAAAAGGAAAGTTGTAACTCTTTATTCATTCAGTTCTATATTTCAGGTCTAAATTATCTTAACTTACTTGTTCATTGAATGATTATTAGATGATTAAATAAGTGGTTGAAGGAAGTAATTTTTATAAATGCCTGATACAGCTGACTATATTTTTTGTAGAGCCTAACATAACAGATTCAAAAAGATTTGGCTGCTAAATATTTTAATTAAGTGATTTGTGTGCAGCCACAGGGAATTCTCAGTGATCACTGATGAGTGGCTTTAATATGTCATCTCTGGAAGTTTGTCTGGTTTATCTGGAGTAATTTAGGTATCTAGAGAAGTCATTTGATTATACCAGCATTAAAAGATGATGTAGCAAATACTCAATACATGCTACAGTTCAGTTGATAAGTAGTAACCAACTAACATCAAACTAACTATCTGAAAACAGATACATGCAAACAATTTTTACATTGCATACCTCAAAATTAATGTCCTCACAACACCGGCACACAACACATGGGCCGATAATTTTCAGTACATCCATTCTTTTCTCATCTTGAATGGTAAACTTTGGCAGGCAGGCATGCCAGTTCTGGACAACATAACCAACTGTTGTTCCTGGAGGCGCCTGAACTTCCAGCTTCACAGGGAAGAGAAAACCTCCAAGTGAATGATTATACTTCCAGATGCTAGTGATACAAAACCCACACCAGTGCACAAATGAAAATCAAACTATTTTTCCACAACAATCTTGCCTGACAAAGCATTTTGCTGTGACTGTTTTCAGAAGACCACTCAGATTGCAGATCTCTTGTTCAGTTTTTGCCTTCAAGAAAAGAGACTCCTATTGCCCTAATTTTTTCAGCCTTCTCTTCTGTTTCACAGTTTCATGTTTTAGGTTCTTTCTCACGCTCTGGTCTGTAAACACAGCCAATGTTATTGTAGTTTTCAAGGTAGTTTACATTCTTTGTCTTAGAGGTATGGCCAGCTGATAGACAGTTTTCCTGACCAGTGGGATGGGGAGAGGTGTCAACCTTCTCCCCCAATCTCTGGTCTTTGCAGATATACTATATATTGGAATCAGACTTTTAAATAAAGTAGTTTTTAGTTCATGCCTTCTGATCAAAGTGTGAGTGTGTGTTTGTGTGTGTGTGTGACGAACTGCGTCAGACTCCTCTGGCTCTGGAGCACACAAACTATGCATCTACAATATAAAGACCAAAGTCCAGGGAAAGAAAGGTAGTGAATACCCCAAAAGCATTCAGTGAAGGCCTTATAGGGTGCAGCTACTACAAATGCCTCAGCAGGAGCTCTGAGTAGGCTTAGATGTAGAAGTTCCATCATTCCAGAACTACGTTAGTATTTAAAAAACCTCATGATGTCCTGTGTTGAATGTCACTATAGCTTTCAGAGCTGTAAAATGAAAACTCTAGCTGTTGTTTTATGAAAGCTGTTCCCTTACTCTTCCATTCCAAGTGCATCCCCAGTGCAGATTTTATCACCAGCCGCAAGTTCCCTGACATGCCGTTCAATCAGATTTTTCATTACCACAATCAGAATTGGCCAGTGAGTCCAAGTGTTGCAGCACACTTGCTTCTTCCCAGACCAAGAACCCCATGCACAAATCCCACAAATCTGTCTTCCCACACCTTACTGGCAAACGCTGACTCATTTCACCTCACCTCCCTATTCAAGACAACCCCACCTTAAAACTGCCCAGGAGGTGCCTGTCCCAGGAGAAGGAAGGCAGTGAGAGGCAGCAACTCACCTCCTGCAAGCAGCAGGGGCAGCAGCAGGAGGAGCATCGGAGAGGTCTCTGCAGCGTTATCACCTCGTGGCCCAGGTTGTCCACAATCCGGATGGTGAAGGGCCGTGATGGCCCACAGCAATTCCTGGTGAGGCAGTCAGTGTCCTCTGCTGCAAAGTACACCCTTTGTCCCAGTGCATTCTTGAGTTCATATTTGTTGCTTGTTTCAAAGCCAGTCACAACTGAAAAATGGGAAAAAACCTGCTCAATTCCTAGGAGTGCCTGGGCAGACACTCCCTGCTAACCCTGCAGCTGCTCCTTGGGAAGACAAGCCTCGCTCAAAGTCTGTCAGAGGCAGCTTCTGGCAAAGGGAAATGACAGGAAAGGACCCTCAAACAGCAAAGCCTGACAGAGAAGTTCAGAGGTAAGGAGCCACCATAAACAAGGACAAATGGAGATTCTCATCTATCCCCAGGGTCCCCCCTGGAGGCACATGCTGCCTGAACAAGCACCACCATTACCAATAACACAGCAGGGAAGGTTCTCAGGGGAGAACTGAATGGATAAGAGGTAAACAGAGTTGTGAATTTGGGGGTGAAGCCAGGAAAGGGTACAAATATGTTAAGAAAGTCACAAAAACCCCTCTCAGTCAAGATTTACAGCAGCATACATGAAAAGCCGTAAGAGCCACGACAAAAATTTTAAAAATTATCTATAACAAATGAAAGCACTCTTTTAAGTTTTAGAAAGAACCGAAAAGAAAAATGCAGCAGCAACATTAGGGGTCAGCTGGGATGTATGGTCCATTCTATTTGAAAGACACTGATAATACAACTTGGATATTCTTAAAGCACAGAATGAGGGGAGCAGAAGGAAAGCCATTCAGTTTGCTAGAAGAGCAGGATTGCCTGTAAAAGGGATCAAAGCCACATGCCAGTCCATGGAATTAGGTGGGATATGACAGGACAGAAAACAAGATTTTTAAGTAAGGAAGAGAAGAGGGGAGAGTAGAAATCATTGTTAACAAGTAACACTGGAAATGTGTGACTTCATCTATAACTAGCTATATATCAACTATATATCTATATATATATCTAATCATCTGTAACCAAGACTATTCAGTTGCATTGATGTGTATCTTTTGAGATACAGAACCCACTGAAGATCTTCCCTCCTATTTTCACCTTCCTCTCCTCCACTTCTTCAGGACTTCTGCAAGAATTGACAGGTAATAAAAGAAAGACAAAGGTGGTAACCACCTTAAAAACATAGGGTCAAAGAAAGCCTAAACTTTACTGTTCTTGGAATTATTAGATTTAAATACTTGGTACTTACTCTCAAGAAGTTCAAGTTGCTGATGAATTAATACCTGGTCAATCTGGTCATGGTTGAAAAATTAAACAGAATGAACAGTTAACAAGCTGCATCTAAGAAAAACTGTAATTTTAAGAACCTCTGTTGTTTCATTTTAGAATAAACATGTGTGGATCAATACATTGTGTAGAGGCAGATTATCTACCAGTTAAGCTATGGAAATAGCTTGCTGGCCTCCTTGTCCTGTCCTCTGCCAGTTTAGCAGGAGAGTGTTTGATAGCACTGGAGCTGAGCCCAAGCTGGTCTGGTTACAAGCACACAGGGCTAAACACGGCTCTGCTCCTTTCAGGACTCAGGGCCTGACAGAGCTCTGACATCATCTCCCAGAGACTCCATACAGATAAAGCAGGAAATGGGGACATTTTAGAGCAGAAGCTCAGCTACTGCTCAGCTCTAAGGAAAATTCAGGGGAAAATCAGTCTCTTCACCAGTGCTTTTTTTTGCCTTTTTGGTTTTTGAGCACTTTGCAAAACTGGCAACAATTCGCCGATATTAATGTTTCCAGTGCTGAGATAAACTGTATTCTACAATACAATGACATATTCAGTAATGTGGAAACAATTCTTATTTTGCTATTAGCATTCTCTATGCTGTGAAGTCTGACTGGCAGCTCTACTAACAACATTAAGAGGTGTGAAGAAAGCATCATGAAGATAATTAAGTGCTTCTAATGTGCTAGAGTTGCCCATATGATAGGTATTTATTCTATACACCTTCCCAAAGGACATTATATCTCCCAAAGAGTAACTTCAGAAATGGGAAGGATGTATGACAGCCCTGTGTCTCGCATCCTTTAGCACCCGACTTGGCAGGAAGGTACTCCATGAACAAGTGCTACATCTCTAACAGGTATCTCTGCATTCAGACCTTACAAAAGTCTTCACTTAGCAGCCCAAGAGCAGCAACCCATGCAGCTGCAACATAGCCAGATGCTTTATTTAGCTATTTTGTGGGTGCAGGCTGCTTCCCAGAGCAGAATACTTCATCTCTGGGGAAGGAGGAAGCGTGCAGGTACCTGTGTGAGGTACTCCAGTCCAGGAGGGCAGTTGGGAATAGAAGGAGGGATAGGCATCCAGATTGTCCCATCCATGGTGGGCTGGTTCTGGACAGGTGGAACAACAAATCCACCAGGGAATCCCATGGGCTGAGCCTGGAATCCCATGGGCTGCGCCTGGAATCCATAGTTCGCTGCACCTGTGACATTTGGCATGGTAGGAGAGATACAGTTATGAAAGTTAAGAGTTGGAAAAGAATTGCCCTGTCCATCTTCAAAACAGCAATTTATTCACTGTTTGGAACTACTGAGATCCTTACACCTTATGTATTTCAGTTACAAACACAGTAACTCTTGTGAAGGGAGTTACACTGCTGAGGGAGGTTCTGATGCCTCACACAAAATCAAACCAACCCGCATCATTCTTGAATACAGAAGAAATTTCATTCACATAGAGACATTCAATTCAAACAACAGAAAAAAATGAATGAAGGTTATTTCTAAGTAGAGCAGAAAGAATACTTTAGATTACATAAAAAGCACTAACATATACATGCTCTCAGTTGAGCAAATGAGGCATTTTAAGACAAATATACCTTCTACTTCTGTGAAAGGAAATGTGCTTTTAGCGAAGTTCATCTACAGTTCTCAAATCAGATGACTCAAAGATCTTCAGCCTACACCAGCTCAGCACCAAATTTCACATTACATTACAACACATGGACCAGGGCACATGAGAGATCAGGCTGTGGCCATAAGCAGGTCAGTACCTCAGGTGATGTAAACAGTGGCTTAAAACTCACAGGTGGCCACATCACCCACCCCAGAGACAAATCCTCCGTTTGGGAATTCAAAATCACTTTTATGTCTGAGCACAGGCTCGACACAAACCACCTACTGCTATTGTGGGCAAGTGTGTGCACATAAAATTACTCAAAATAACACTGCTCCTGCAACCTCCATGGCACGAGCACTGACCGCTTTTTCCCTGCTAAAGCCAAGTGTACTTACAGACCTCAGAGTGCCATGCACAAGCTTTAACTTATGAACAGCATAATAACTTATGACAAACATTTTGCTTTTTACTTCTGACTTATGCTCTGAGCCTGTTTGTTAGATATTTATTGTGATTTGGTTCTTTAGAAAGAAATCATTGCCAGAATGAGAGAAGCTGTTTGGGAGTCCTACATTTTGAAGTGGAGCAGAAAATGAGACAGAAGAGGAGAGAGCAAGTGAGGGAAAGTGTAATGTATAACCACCTGCAAAGTACAGCAACAGAGTGGGAATCAGGAGTTGAATAAATGCAGAACTGCAAGAGGAAAACAATTCTTTCTTCACCTCTGTATTTCTAGAGAAAAATAAAGTGAAACACTGAAGTAACATGATAATTAAAAAATGTGATTATCAGTAAGAACCTGCTGCACATTAATTGCAATCAGTAACAGCTGGCAAAGCTTCCTAGCGAACTCCCCACAAGCAGCACCGAGGCACACCTGACATTTTCAATTCCTACCACTGCTGGTACTGCTCAGCACATACTAGCATGTAGAACCACAAAGTAAAGAAATTACTTTGTAGCAAAACAGAAATTAAAAGAAACTCTATAGAATTAATAGCAGAGAAGTAAATTGAGATGATCACCTTTTACAACCCCATATTCCCCATGATTATTTTCTAATGTCTCACAGATCTATAACCAAGCCACTAACCTTGGTAAGCCCCAGGGACCTGCTCAGGGGGGCCATAGGGCATTCCAGGCGCTGTGGCAGCTTGAGGCCCTGGAAGAATGCAAAATACGTTCTGAGTATGGATCATTTCCTCCTGCCCTGGGTGAAAGATCCCCAGCGCTGACTCCTTTTCCAGAGTACACACAAAACAAAATCTAAGCAGCTGTTCTCTGTATAGCAAAAAATATACATCAAGATCATATTTATGAACAATGCATGCATCAATAAAACTTAACAAAGTTCTGGTTCTTAAAGCACTGAAAAAAAGACAGGTACTACACAGGATGTCATGAAGATGTCACAGGATCACAGAATCATTTAGCTTGGAACAGACCTCCTGAGATCATCTAGTCCAAGCCCTGCTCTAGAAGGGTCAGTTCACTCTGGAGCAAAGATGTCTTTGTTCCTTGGTATTTAGAAAGAGGCTTGAATTCAAAGCACTGCCAGGAACTGACAGGCTGCCCTCCAGTACAGAACATGGCAGTTTACACAGTACCCTCTGTGTAAAACCTTTTCTCCCAACTTCTTCAAGTTCAGACTATACTAATGCCTCACCAGCAGATGGAGAGGGCTATGGATTTAAAAATACTTACCAGCTTCAGTTTGTAAGCAGAAATAACTTGAATTTCAAGATTACTGAATTTTTTATTATTTTTACTTAACTTCAGACATCAAGATCTGAAAATGTAAGCTCTACATTTTGTAAAATATATGATTTTAAAATCTAAATAATTTCAGGTTAAAACATTCATACATATTTCATATAATTAGAAGGTAAGCTAATAGCTAAGCTAATAATGCTGAAATGCGCTGGTTTTGATGTAGGCAAAAGTTGACATTTTGGTTATATTTTACTCACCTTGCATTGTCGTAGATCTGCTTGTAGTTCTGCAAAAGAGCATTTTTGTGTCATGATTTTTTAAATACATAATTTCACATAAGAGCTATTCAGCGTTCTCTATTATTGATAAAAGATACTTCCCTCTCTAAACTGTATGGGAAAGTGAAATTACAAACACAATGAAAAATAAACTTAAATATCTCAGCTTCCTTTTAGGTTATGTCTCAACTACTACATAAGCCTGAGTTTTGTATGCCTACAGTCATGCTTTAAGTATCCTGAAATCATGCTCAGAAAAGCATTGGGATGTGCAAGACTCCACTGTGCAGCCATTCAGAAACATCCTGCAATTCATATGAACAATTTACTGCAGTAATTTAAGGGCAGCTGGTTCAGTGTATTGATGTTGACCACAACACCTGCTCAGGTAAACTCTGGAGCAGCCATGCTACCACCAACTCAGGTCTTTGAGCTATCCCATTTCTCTAGTGGTGCTACTAAATATTACATATCCAGTATTTGCCTTCAGTATTTGCCTTCACAGGATAACAAAGGGTGTTGGCCAAGAGGAATAAAAAAAACAAACAAACAAACAAACAAAAAAAAACCACCACCAATTTAACTACGCAGCCCATGCCAAAGAAAAATCAAAACAACCTAACCCAAAACAAAATAAAATAAAACCACACATTAAAAAACCCCAAAACACCAAAAACCCCACTTACTGACACCAGTTTAGACCTTGAGAGTTATTTCTTTCTCTGGGGCAATGAGTGAAGAGAGACAACAGCTGCAACTGCTATTACAGACAGATCCAAAACAGTCAGGAGATCCAAAAGTGGAAGCGTATAGGATTGAAAGCTTTAAAATAAAAAATAAACCTAGTTGTTCTTTAAAAATAATCCAGTTCAAGTTAAACCATGACTATAATGTGCCTGTTATGATTCTTCTAAGTACTTAATTTCCATGAAGATGGTGGTTCAAAGCTGGGAAGTGAAACTGAAAGTAGCTCCTTCCTGGTTTTCACTCCCGAGTAAAAGCAGATCGCACAGGGTGATGTTTAATGCTTCTGGAATGCCATGGAACTCTCCAAATCCTACAGAACATCGTATTTCAGAGCAGCTGATTCAGTTGCTTTTAAAACATTCCTTTTTTAATACACTTTTCCTTCTACATTACTAACTCTTCTTTACTAACAAAACCACAGTCCGGTTTCACATACTTTATTTGGGTTCTGGTCATAGGGTAGATTGGAATGTAGTCACTGTATGAACGTAGGAATATCACAAATTATGGAAGGATAAAACTAACAAAATATCTGTTTATACTGTGAGATGTTCCAACTACATGAACTTCAGTGAAATACTGAGAATTACAACTAAATCCTTTGGTAAAGAGAGAGTAGAGACAGAATCACATGATTTATTTACAAGAAAGGCTTTGTAGTCACCCAGAATCTTTCATTGTCCCTAAAACCACACACACAAGCCACCGTACAATCTAGGATTTAGAAAAGGTTGAAATGCTCTATAGTATAAAGCAATAAAGATTTTACAAAGCTTAGCCCTCATTTCACCCCTAGATAGTTCCTTTTTATGATTGTGGGTTTTTTTGTCACTCCCATACTTTCATGTCCCTAAGCCTGATGCATGTCACTAGATAATGCCGCAAGTAATTCAGACATGTTATTACAGTGACCATTGGCCTTCTGCTTTTTATCAGAAAAACATAACTAGCATGAGAAGTAGTTTCATTTCTTATCCAGCTCACTAAAATGCTGCAAAGAGCGTATTAATGTAAGCTCTCAAGCACAAACATGCTTCAGAAAACGGGAAGCCACACAGCCAGGAGGCATGTAATTAGTTCACTTTGTGGTTTTTTGTTTTTTTTTTTTGACATTGCATTATATTAGACTGTTCAGCCCCTGGATTTTAACCTTGACCACTGGAGAAACAGTATGCTTAAAACTCATCTAGTCGATCTAATTAAACGAGCTATTTTTGTCCAATTGTTGTCATCTTGGTAAAATACTATTCAGAGAAGGAATTCATTTTGTTTTGGTTCTGACGCAGTAGGGTACCCTCTNCTGCAGCACCATCCTCAGGCTCCCGGCACCATCCTGAGGCACCATCCTGAGGCACCAGCCCGCGGCCGCTTCCCCTCAGCGCGGCTCCCCGGCACAGCCCGGCAGCAGCGCCTCCCCTCAATGCAGTCTCTGCAAGCGAGTCCCTCCCCTGAAGGGATCGGTTCTGACTGACTTAACCCGCACTCCCCAGCCGGAGAACGTGCGGCTTCTCCTCGCCAGGCCCCTGCCACAGCCCTGCTGATCACTGGCTTGCCTGTGAGGAAAACGCGGGGATACCTGCCAGGAGCGCCTGGAGGGGATGCCGGCCCGTGAGGACGCTCCAAGCCCCGGCCGGCAGAACGTACCGTGCCCGAGCCGCGGCTCCCGTGTCCCGCTGTCCCTGTTTCCCGCTGTCCCGCTGTCCCGGTGTCCCGGTATCCCTCTGTCCCGCTGTCCGTCCCGAACCTTTCGGGCACTCCCAGCGCTGCGGGGCGGGGAGAGAGGGCAGGGCCGGGCTCCGGGCAGGAAATTGCTGCCAGCCCTGCCGAGAAACGCCGACATTTCTACAGCTTTGCTCTTCGTGACGTTTACTTTCTCCATTTCTATTAGCGTCAATGCCTATTCTGATATTTTAAAATTAATTAATTAATTAATTAACCAACCTAATTTCTGCCTTTTAGTCAGAGGGCATCAGGTACATAGAGGTGACAACGCCAAGTTCTGTGTCCACCCTGAAANCTCCCCGGCACAGCCCGGCAGCAGCGCCTCCCCTCAATGCAGTCTCTGCAAGCGAGTCCCTCCCCTGAAGGGATCGGTTCTGACTGACTTAACCCGCACTCCCCAGCCGTAGAACGTGCGGCTTCTCCTCGCCAGGCCCCTGCCACAGCCCTGCTGATCACTGGCTTGCCTGTGAGGAAAACGCGGGGATACCTGCCAGGAGCGCCTGGAGGGGATGCCGGCCCGTGAGGACGCTCCAAGCCCCGGCCGGCAGAACGTACCGTGCCCGAGCCGCGGCTCCCGTGTCCCGCTGTCCCTGTTTCCCGCTGTCCCGCTGTCCCGGTGTCCCGGTATCCCTCTGTCCCGCTGTCCGTCCCGAACCTTTCGGGCACTCCCAGCGCTGCGGGGCGGGGAGAGAGGGCAGGGCCGGGCTCCGGGCAGGAAATTGCTGCCAGCCCTGCCGAGAAACGCCGACATTTCTACAGCTTTGCTCTTCGTGACGTTTACTTTCTCCATTTCTATTAGCGTCAATGCCTATTCTGATATTTTAAAATTAATTAATTAATTAATTAACCAACCTAATTTCTGCCTTTTAGTCAGAGGGCATCAGGTACATAGAGGTGACAACGCCAAGTTCTGTGTCCACCCTGAAAGGTGAACATTTGTATTTGGAAGAATTTTGCCTAGCTTATAAGGCAGGACTTCAGAGAAAAATATATTTATGTGGACTTCATAGTTCCAGGAACAAGAACGTACAATACTGAATTGTTAGGGAAACAAAGGACTTGGAGTAAGTTGGCTCACACCCTGATTAACAGCTCTGGTAAACAGATCTTCTGCATCCTTTTCTGTACATTCGCGTAGGTCAGATTGGACCTGCTGGATTCCACATACGCCTCTTCAAAGGAAACTATATATTCCATGTAAACCACACAAATCTGATCACAGTAATTGGTGCATGCACGAAACCCAAGACTGGGGAATGGATAACTGCAGGTCACCTTGTACATACTCTGGTGTCTTTCTCTTTAACCTCCCAAAATAAGGTCTCTGTTTCAATATTGAACTTTCCATTAAAACAAACAAACAACAACACACACACACACACACACACACACACACACACTCACACACACCCATTATTCTAGCCCTGCACTGGATTTCACCTAAACACCAGATTTGACAGGGATTTGGGGATTTTATTTTGCTTGTTTCCTCAGGTACAGAAGAACATAATCTAAAGCTGACTAGCATTTTCCCACACATCTGCAGAGTCCACTAAGAGGATTAATAGCAGACACCAAGAAATAGGTTTTAAACATCTCTTAAGAAATAGGTATAGAATTATTTTGACATGGTTGGGAAATTGGAAATGCCTGGTAGCTTTTGATACTACCCTTCTTTTTTACAGGAATATAGCACAGCAATACTTAGCTTGGTTCAGACTTATACACTGAAATTCAAATTGTATTGCCCAGCAAACATGACTTTTTGACATAGAGATGAGTGTTATTTCTTAGATGAGAATATCATTCTCCTATCAGAGAGAACAAGGACAGCAGCATCTCTCTTCCTTTCATGTGTCTCTAAGTAGGAAACAAACCTCTTCATCTGCAGTGGCAGAAAAAAAGATCCATGATTCAAAAAATACAAAGTAATTTATCAATCTTTCCCATATCAAATAATGTTCCAGTTCTTTTGTTATCTAGCTAGGATAATTGATGTTGTAACTGCCAGTCAGTGCTTTTCTGTTAGATCAGGGGTTTGGAACAGTCAGGACCTTTTTATTTTGTCCAATGAGCAGGTTTAATCAGCAGGGGAATGCCTAAAACAATAAGAAATTAAGTTGAAATTGTCTCAAGAGAAATAAGAAAATGACCGTGCTCCTAGTAATTTAGTCTTTAACATTTAAGCATGTTTACCTGCAAAGAAATATTATTTGTAGATTCTTGACCCTGATTTCTAGGATTTCTATGTTGCTTATGGCCTGGATATTCAGAACATTATTTTTTTTACTGTTTTAACTTCTGATGCTGCTGATGTTGGCACCACATCTGACCCTGTGGTACCCAACACCAGAAGTGGGACCAGTTCCTCTATCCACTTCTCATGCAGGGGTCTCCAGTAACCTGGAGTTGATGAAAGCAGCTCTCATCTTTCTTGCTGACATCCCCTAACCAGCTCCTTCTCGCGCAGTGCCCAGGCAGGACATGGGAGGGGACGTGGGAGGAAGCTCACTCAGGGCTGTACATGACAGCAAACAGCCTTTGTGCAGCTCAAACTCTGTTTAACTGCGTTTAACCTCAGGCACAGCATTGTTTGCACTGCTAAAGGAAATAAAAGTGGCTACTAGGAGGTTTGCCTTCTGTGCCTGTGGACGCAATCCCACAGCAGACTCCCTTCTCCAATGTTTGTAATCTGCAAAACGAACCTGGAACAGCAAGCAGACATGGGAGATGAAGAGAAAATAGCTGAGAGTAGTCATTGTCTTTATAAAAAAGACATAGGATGTGAGGTTTGAGGCACAAACTTGAGGGGGCTACCAGAAAATAAATTAAAAGAAAGAACAAAAGAAATAGAAGGAACAGAGGAGAAAGAAAGAGGGAACAAAGAAAAATAAGATTTCTTTCACTGGCAGGCCAGGAAAAGCTCCTGAGCTGCGCTGGCTGGAACACCAGCCATGGGGTACAATTTTTTTTCTGCTGTTTGCCATCCTTCACTTGTGCACATTTTGGGAAAACCTTTAATTGTTATAAATAATGTTTAAGTCTTGTGAATTCCTTTAGTTTACAGTGCTTAGGCCTGTATTCATGTGTGCAAGTGGATATCTTAGCCTTAAAAACTGTGGGCCTCAGCAATGCTGCTGGAAGGTGATTTAAATACGCAGAAGAATTGACAGGAGTGTTCAGCATGTATGTATGAGTTTGGGGAAATGTAATGACTTTGAATTAGTTACATCGATTTGAACTCTAGCTGCCTTGCAGGGATTAGGCAGGGAGATCGCCCTCATGCCCTGTGCTGAAAATAACAGAGTTTCCACTTTGTGATACTGAAATTTCAGCATTAGTTTTATTCCCAAGTCTTGATAAAAAAGTGATAATAACCTGATACAATTTTCACAATATTTAGAACTTGCTTAGAAAGTTTACATTTTAACAGACTGCCTCCAACCTATTCACATAATGTAAGGAATCTTCTCCAGAATCAGTAAGTTATTTTCCTTTTTTTCTGTTTATACTACACGTTACAGCCAAGCTAGTAGTGGTTTTGAAAGCAGGTAGGCAAATAATGTAATGTTCCGGTAGGCAAATAATGTAATGTTCCAGTAGGCAATATCTACATTTTAATACAGCATGATGAGTCTAGCATGAGCCTGCCACCACAGACATGATGTACATGCAGCAAAAGCCAGTTTAAATCCAAACATTTTAAAAAGTAGATAAATTGCTATTCCTACTATTACTATTACTATTACTACTACTATTTCTTTGATGTGGAACTGGGGAAATGGATTCCATCCTGCTAACTTTTGATGGGCATCTGGCATCCCCTGAGTCAAATTGATCCTCTCTCTTTGTTTTGGTAGTTAGGCCTTCACCAAATTAATAAAATATGTGTTCATGAAGCCAGAAGAAGCAGCTAACACATCATCTCTGTATTAAAGATTGTGAAATTGTAAATGGGCCTGTTCACATATTTGATTTCATTTAACAATGTCAAGTCAGTCATCAAGCCTGCAGTCTAACAAATGAGGGTTAGGTTTTCCTTTGAGAGGGAAAGTGGGTGAAAATGGATTTAATGTTGTAATGTCTTAGTTAATTCAGCATCCAGTTAACATCAGTGGACAGGTATGAGTTCCAAACCATATAAAGTAGCATTCCTTATATTTTTATGTATCCTGAGGAGCAACACATCCCCTGGGCTGTCACTAACAATCGTAATAATCACTCACAGAGGAAAAGCAATTCCCACAGAGAGCTGTCAGCCATCACCATCACTTCTTCCTTGAGATATTCAAATACAAGGGGAAAACAACAACTGAAAAACAATGGCAGCAATACCACACATTTGGTTTTGCTACTAAATGTTTTTGTGCCACAGCAATTTCTTTCTCAGACTGAGAAGGAAGCTAAATAAAGTTTTACAGCTGCCAGTCATGCAAGGTTTTGAATGTCAGCACTGTGGATGAACTGGCATAAGCTGCTTTGCAGTCAGAAAACGGGATTTTGGGAGGAAAAGAACAGCTCAACATAAAGAAATAGGCCATTACAGTTCACAGCATTTAGGATTAACTGTGGTACCAACAGTTTAAAATGCAGCTTGTGTAAATCCTGTTTTCTGCTAAAGGGATATTGCTACTGCAAATAGATACTTACAGGGAACATTTTCCTAGGCATGATTTTGTTCCTAAAAAGTATAAATAATACCAGCCTAATTAATGAAATGTACCCAAAAATTAAGTCAAGACAATCCCATCCTGGGCAGGCACCCAGCTCTGTATGTCAAAGCTGGCACTCTGAACTCCCAGGCTGCTCAGTTATCAATGTTTGTGTTTTTTGGTGGAAAATGAGGGGTTTGAAGGCTTTTACAAAGCCAAGTTTTTTCATTTAAGCACTGTTGCAGGCAACACTGAGTCATACAGCAGCAGTGATATGTTAGTGGTCCTTGAACTCTCCCTCCCTTCCTCCCTCCCTCGCCTTTTCTCACAAGCACACACCGTGTGTGGGTGGGACTCACTGGCCAAACTGCTTTGTAGCCAACATTGCTGCACCGCTGTGGAACTGGAATCCAATAAAGCAGTTAGGTCAGGACACCATGCGCCTTGAGTTCACATTCCCCTTTGAAAATGAACATAAAACAAGGAAGCCTGTAAGCAGCAGCCCTTTGCCTTGGTGCACAAGGTACCTCTGTCTCAAGGGCTGGAGTCCCCTCTGCTCCCTTTGCCCATCCTCTGGGGCCCCTGCTCACCAGTTACACCTCTGAGCACAGCAAAGAATGTGATGCAGCACCCAGGCCCACGTCTGCTTTCATTTAAAGTATCTTAATCTTTGGACCCTAGCATTGCATTTGAATTCAGCATTATGAAAAGATAATGCCTTTTAACCTTACATTCTTGGTTGGGCACCCTTGGCTTGTTCAGGAACTACTGGTAAAGGAGAAGCTGGGTTCAGATTGTGCTGTGATATACACTGGCACTTTTATCAACAGGAGGACAAATAGAGCAATAGTGATATACAGAACCAGGCTGAGGAGAGGATGTTATTAAAACCAATGAAGTCCAAGTTAATGTGTTTCAAAACAGACTCATCTGATAAAAATGTACTGGGACCTCGAGGCTTCCGTTAATTAAGAAGATAATTAAAAAGTTGTAAATGTAGAAGGACCACTAGATCTGCAAGAGTTTATGAGGTGAATTTACAGCTCAATTAAGAATGAAAATTGAGGAAGCCCGGCAGCAGGCACTGCTTCTTACACAGACAGCTGGGGGATTTAGGAATGTTTGGAAGCTGGAGAGAAGAAAAGATAGGAAAAGGAAAATGGAAAATATTTACATCGGATATAAATCTTGTTCACTATTAAGACCTAGTCACCAGTGTCAGGTACTGTAAACTCTTTCCTCACACCGATTACCTGGGATGTGGAATAATCACACATGAAGAAATTGCTCATCAAAGCAGTGGGCCTCATGCTCAGACCAGAGCCCTTTCCCAGAAATCCTGAGCACAGCTTTCAGGAGGTTCACATTTCGTCCTCTTATTTCCTAAATCAAGTTTGCCAGATTCGTTACTTCCAGCCCAGAAGGTTTTTCTCCCTGGTTGCTGTATCATGTAGTATTATAAATTGTACTTGCCATCCAATCTCTGATTCAATTTTTTAGTGTAATTGAGCTGCTGGTTGTTACTGATCAGGTTGTTACAGATGCCCTCTCGTCTTTTCTCCTCTCCCTTTAACCAGTCCCTGCTGGCAAAGCAGGGCAGGATACATCCACACTGCGTGTGCGGATGGGAACACCAGGCAGGCTGCAGCTTCCTTTCCAGCTGTGCCAGGTTTGCTGTGTGCTGCCAGAGGACACCGTGCCACAGACACACACCATGAGCCAGCCCTGCCCAGATGCTCCTGCACTCCAGGTCTTGTGACCCACGGTCCCCCTGATCCTGGGAGATCCAACACCCTGCACTTGCAGCTTTTGAAAGTTGGATGGGATAGGGTGGCCTACAAAGTCTATGCAGGCAGGCTCTGCGAGTTTCTGGAACAAATAAGTTCCTGAAGCAGGCTTTCAAAATTGAAGTAGAAGTATTTTTCACACTGGTATTTATAATTATTCTATATGGTTCTCTGTCAGTTATCTTTCCCAGAATTTCAGCATATGTGATTTCTCACCAATTAGATCTATATAACATTAATCAGTGTTTTCTATGACTTTACAACAACAACAACAAATTCTAGTTAGTCTCTCTGAACTAAAAATATACAATACTTGCTTTTAGAGCTGCCTATGGTTGCACTGGACTCATCTGACAGAAGGCCTTATGACCTGATCCAAGCCCTAACACTTGTTTATCTGGCTTCAATGAAACCCTGTGGTTTCAATGCTTCACTGAGGTGCTGGAACTCTAAAACCCACTACATCAACCAAGACTGCAGTTCAGAGAACATTTTTTGTTTATAAATTAGACACTGAACAAAGCTATTTACAAAAGTTACTTTCTGGGACATCGTGGGATAAGTGAGGAATCTGAGACTTTCTTTTTTTTTTAACTTCTCCTGCAGTGATATATCTGCTTCAGGGATGGCTTCTATTTCAGTTTATTATAATGGTTTTAGATTAAAAAGTTCACCAAGAAAGCTAACACATATTTGTAGTAATAAATGTATAAGGTGCAAAGCACATCAATGCTGCATGAGGTATTTTGCATCTCTGCAGATTTTCTTAAACATTTTTTCTCTCTTAATCATATCTTATCAGTTAGATTCCTGAAGTACAAGATAAAAGAACATGTTAGCTTGAACAGATCAGCAATGCAGTAAAGACTTATTACTTCACCAAGCAGGTGCTTCCTTTTAGCAAAGATCCATAATTCTTTTCCACTGAGAATGTATTTGTAAAGACCATATTAGACTTCAGTTCCGATTGAAAACATTCATTTACTCTTAGAAATATCTTATTCTCCTTGTGTTCTCCTCCACCCCCTGCTAATTTTGTTGCCATACTCTTTCCTTAGTTCATGTTACCCTGATTTTACGGGGATTTATTTCCATCAGACTCTTCCTCCTCCCAAGCTCCACAATCATTTACCCCTTCCCTTCTGACAGGGCCAAGGGTCTTACCCAGGGTGGTGAGAGTTCAACTAAAACCTCGTGTTCAGGGAAACCACTCAAACACAGTACTGGCAGGAGAGAACTGCAAAAGGCCACAAGACTCAAGATAAACCATTTTATGGGGCTGTTCCAAATGAGCGTGTTAGTCAGGTCATGCATGTATCTTTTTTATGCCCCGGCTATAAAACCACACCTCTTTATGACAACAGCAGGTTGTATGGAAGTCCAAAGCATAAACCTGTGGGAGGAGGTAAGTTCAGCTGTTGATAAAGCACAAACCATGAGCAGAACACCTGGTCCCACTGGTTCCAATCACTGCAACTAAAAGCAAACAGTTTCTCCTTACAGAAGTTTTTGTGCATCACACGCACTTGCTTTATTTGGGTGTTACACCTGCTGGCACAGATGATCTTGGCGTATCAGGTGGTGTTTCTGTGCTCCTGTTGAACAAAGTATTTGCCAAAGACACACCTGCCTGTTTGCACAAGGGTTTCTCTCTACAGTGCTGCCTAGGTTTAGTGTCTCTTGTCCTCATTTTATTGCCCTGAGGCGTTTACATGATCTCCTCACTCCCTGTTTGCTGTTATTGAGCAAAGCACAAATGCACCCGTTCAACCTTTTTCCTCAGTGGCAAGGACAGAACCAGCACACACTGTGTGTTTTTTATCAATGCAAGTACTGGTTTGGTATCACAATGATGAATACTGGATAAGCATCCACAGTAGAAAAAAGATATTTAATGAACCATCTTGCAGATCAGCAAAAGGGACAAAATCTCTTTGATCTTCTTTAGGCTCAATTAGGAAAGAGAAGTGATCAAACAGTGGGACTGCACTGACTTCGCAAGGGCAATATGCACTGTGTAAAGGAGGATGAAATACACTGTACACCACAAATTCTTGGCAGGATTTCACTCTTCTGTGAGTGAGATTTTTATTTCATTTTATATCAGGCCCTTGAGAGTCTGAAAGTGATAAAACCAGAGATAAAACTCTTCCTGATAGGGAACCATTTGATTAATTTATTTACCAAATTGTTCATTTAAGTAATAACCCACTCGTCCTGGCTTCTGCTAAAACTGTTACGTTTTCAGAGAATTGAAGTGATGCTGCTCTCATATGGTAGGCTTACTTAAGTGAAAACATTTCAGAATCAAATATTTAAAACTGTTCCAAACTCTAAGGATTTTCAAGTGCACACAGTTCTTGGTTTAAATTCTAGTATTTTTTAAAATCCTTTGAATTTCAAACCGTAACATTTGTAAACCAGTCTTATTTTTAAGGATTCCGAGTGCAGTGTGGCAGACCCAGTCCTGTGCAGTGCCAAAGGCTAAAGAATGCACCCCTTGTGGGTCTTTACCCAGGTGTTCTGAGCCTTAATCTGCAATTATTTAGATCTAGAGATAGGAGAGAAGATTAAATAAACACATTCTACAGTGATTTGGGTTGGAATGGACTTAAAGCTCATCTTGGACTCAAAGCCATGGGCAGGGACACCTTCCCCTATCCCAGGTTGCTTAGAACCCCATCCAGATTGGTCTTGGACACTTCCAGGGATGGGACAGCCACAGCTTCTCTGGGCCACCTGTGACAGGGCCTCAGCACCTCACAGTAAGGAATTTCTTCCTTGTGTCTAATGTAAATCTGCTCTTTTCCAGTGTAAAACCATCCCCCCTTGTCTTGTCACTACACGCTCTTGTCAAAAGTACCTCTCCAACTTTCATGTAGCAACTGTAGGTACTAAAAGGTGCTATAAGGTCTTCCTGGGCCCTTCTCTTCTGCAGATTGAACAACCCTAACTCTCTCAGCTTGTTAATTATTAACAAACAATTTTTAAAAATCTTTTTTTTACTCTTACCCTATACGCTCAACACGCTATCCTAGACATAATAGACAAAATATCTCCCCTGGATTTGCAAAATAAATAGGATTTTTCTTTTTTAAATAAAACAGTGTTTTGACGCTTTGGAGTCTTCAGGGAGCCCGGAAGAAATT
>WBMY01001890.1:292515-321675 GCA_013397315.1 Donacobius atricapilla | reverse complement strand
AAAAAGCTCACAACCTTCTCCTGAATTCTAGAAAAGTGTGAAACACACAAGGTATTTCTAGTAACGATCCTTGTTCTGATCCCAGGCTGCATTTCTTTTCTTGTTGGTATAAACAAGTTTTATCATGACAGCTACTTAAAATGATTCCTGATGACAAAATAGAATTTTTCAAGGGTCCAGAAAAGACACATGGATAGAAAACTAATACAGTCATTAGCATTGTCCAAAATTCTCCCAAGATTCTTCAAGCAGTCCATAAATGACTAAGAAAAGACATATGAAGCAATACTGGACCTTGACACATGCACTGTGATGTTTCCTTTAGGGCTTTGGGCAACATGGTCTAGTCAGATGTCCCTGCCCATGGCAGGCAGGCGGAACTAAATGATCTGTAATGTTTCTTCCAAACCATTCTGTGATTCTATCACCTGGGGGGGATAAGGGAGGGGGCAGAAAGAGAAAATGCCCATGGTCATTTCTAGACAGAAACAGGTATATAAAGCAATGGCTGCAACAGAAGCTTGCAGGATGTTTTGTGATTTGGTTGTTGCTGTGTATGGGTTTTTCTAACACAAAACATCAGACGTGTAAATAGAGCACTTACCTAATGTGACTGGAACAGAGAAAAACAAGTCCTTCAAATTAGTATCTTAAAGTGGTAAAGCACATGAAGTTAATGAGTCCTGATGAAATGACTTGCAAGTAATTTTTCCTTCAATACTCACCTTGAGTTGAATTAAACTAGAATTTGTGATTCTAACATAGAACATCCCATTCTAATTGAAAAGAAATGAACACAACTGTCGCCCTGATTTTTTCAGCCTTCTCTTCTGTTTCACAGTTTTCATGGTTTGGGTTGTTTCTCACGCATGGGTGTTGTAAACAGAGGTAATGTTTTCATAAATTCAAGGAAAGTTTTCATTCCTGCTCTTAGAGATATGGGCAGCTGATAGACAGTTGTTGGCCAGTGGGATGGGGAGAGGTGTCAGCCTTCTCCCCCAATCCCTGGCCTTTGTAGAAATACTATAAAATGGAGTCAGATCTTTGTAATAATACAGTTTATGCCTTCTCACCAAAGTGTGTGTGTGTGTCTGTGTGACAAACAGCATCACACAACTGAGGGTCAGAAGAAGGAAATTTCATACTATTTTTTTTTTTCTAAGCAGCTTCACTGTCTCAAAGCTTAAACCACTACATTAAATTTGGCAGAGACAGGTGAATATGAAACCACTACATCAACTCTATTAGAAAATGTGCATTTTGGATCATTTCCAGGTTTGACTAATCCTAAAAAAAATAACCAAACTGACACAAAAAGACTTTTTTTTAGTATACACAGCAAAGTCTATGAGGAGAAGTACTCTTGCATCTACCAAATTATCAGACTACCAAAGAATCTCAGAACTTACAGCAACTCTGTGTCTTCACTCTCTTACAGGAAGTAAGACACTCCGGTGTCTGGAGGGGGCAATCCAGCTCCTCCCCATGTGCTGGTGCCCCCTGGGTTTGTGGACTACAGGGGATTTCCCCCCCTCTGCCCCCACATAGTGATAGACCATCATGACATGACCTTTTACCGCAGAAACCTTCTACCCTTCTAGGTACAGCACCACACAGCAATCTCCTTTACACGTAGCACTTTCTGTTTCTGCAGAAGGTAGGGAGTCTCCTGGGGCTGGGGCTTCTCCTCTGTCCACCTGCAGAAGCTGGAGGGATGCTCCACGTGCAAAAGCTATTTTGGGTACCGCCCAGAGGAGCTGACTTTGTAGTAGACTGTATTCTGCCCATGCCCTGACCAGATCTCATAAAATAACCAATAATTCAGCTGTAAATTGCAGGTAATAAAGATAATCCAGTCTTGTGTGACAAAGGTCTAATATCAGACAGATAAAATAAAATCCTTCCTTTAAGAGTAGAATTTAATTAGAGGTTAAAGGTATGTTGAACTTCAATCAGTGTCCTGGGTACAGCTTATGATGTGTAAAAAGCTAAATGCTGTCGTAATGAGCTGTTGCTGCCATCTACTGAACACATGGAGTGTGAACTACACAGATTTACAGTTTGGCTACTGATCAAAAATATTTGCTTGGCTGGATTAAGTAAAATTTCTGGTTTTTTAGAGCAATCACGTTTCTTTCTAGATGATATCCAGGACATGAATTTGCTTTAGAAAAAACTTGTGACCCTTTGCAAGATTCTGACTGCTCCTTTGGGAGCCACTCCCAGCCCATGGGGAACCATGAAAGGTGAGCATATGTAGCTCCCATAACGTGAAACACATTGCTGATAATAAGAAAGAGTTATTAGAGCTGCAGGTTATTAAGATCTCAGAACACATTAGCACTTCTTGAGCAATATCATGCAGAATCAATAAACTCTGCTGAGGATGGATCCTCCCCTTGTTTGGCAGCTGTGGTTTACATGAAAGACCTCCCAGCTGGAAAAGCACTGGCATTGGCACCGAATTTCTGCAAGGATGCTGAAGGGTGGCACAGAGGTCAGGCAGGCTGCTGAGGGAGTTCTACGTGGCAAGAGCTACCCCAGCCCCACAGCTTGTTTTATCCACGGGATGAGCTTGTTCTTGGATGTCCCAGAAACTGCCTCTGAGTGTAAATAGAGGCATTCAAACATACTCACATATATATATATATATATATATATACACATTAACAGCAAAAATCCCTTGTATTAACACGAAAAACCCCAGCAACAAAGTCCCTAAGTGTGAGAAATACAATTGGTTACAATTCATTTAAAAAAATATATGCACATTTTGCTCACCTACAAGGTATATACATGGACACTCACATCCCAATTCAGCCCTGTGGGTAAATAAATCCTTATTTTGTATTGACTTCAAGGAGGTTGGACACATTTGCTTAGAGGCATCTTTGGCTTGTTTAGGGCCACAAGAAGGCAGGAAAATACAGAGGAAAAGTGGGAGATAGGCACGGATCCTGCTGATCTTAAGGCACTGAATACCGTCAAGTGTTCAGACACACACAGCTCATAACGGTGCACAAGAGCCAAGATTATGGGCTACAATAGCAGTGACTTCTGTCTAAGATGGCAAAGGGATCTAAAGAGAAAAAAAAAAAAAATCTGGTTCTTTTTCTCAGTCAGCAGTCAGACCTGCAGGAGTAGCATTTAACAGAACGACACCAGTGTGAGAGCAGGGAGAGCGGCAGAAAGCATCCCGTATTCCTCTGCAAATTCCTGGATTTCCACACGAGGGAGCTTCTTGCCCGCGGAGCTGCGGGCGCTTCCTGCGGGGGCAGGCGGCGGCTCCCTGCGAGCTCCCAGCCTGATTGCGCTGCCGCCAGGCGCAGCGAGAGCCAGCAGTGAAACGGTTAACAGATAATGATGATTGTCAGAGCTTGTTAACCACAATTATTTCCAAGACATATGTAAATCTGTGTAACTACCTAAGTGTGGTATATAATCTAAAACATACTGTTTAAATCTATAAGCATTCCTGAGTTAATTTCACTATGGGAACGTTAGTTGCAACTTCCTGANCCCCTGGGTTTGTGGACTACAGGGGATTTCCCCCCCTCTGCCCCCACATAGTGATAGACCATCATGACATGACCTTTTACCGCAGAAACCTTCTACCCTTCTAGGTACAGCACCACACAGCAATCTCCTTTACACGTAGCACTTTCTGTTTCTGCAGAAGGTAGGGAGTCTCCTGGGGCTGGGGCTTCTCCTCTGTCCACCTGCAGAAGCTGGAGGGATGCTCCACGTGCAAAAGCTATTTTGGGTACCGCCCAGAGGAGCTGACTTTGTAGTAGACTGTATTCTGCCCATGCCCTGACCAGATCTCATAAAATAACCAATAATTCAGCTGTAAATTGCAGGTAATAAAGATAATCCAGTCTTGTGTGGCAAAGGTCTAATATCAGACAGATAAAATAAAATCCTTCCTTTAAGAGTAGAATTTAATTAGAGGTTAAAGGTATGTTGAACTTCAATCAGTGTCCTGGGTACAGCTTATGATGTGTAAAAAGCTAAATGCTGTCGTAATGAGCTGTTGCTGCCATCTACTGAACACATGGAGTGTGAACTACACAGATTTACAGTTTGGCTACTGATCAAAAATATTTGCTTGGCTGGATTAAGTAAAATTTCTGGTTTTTTAGAGCAATCACGTTTCTTTCTAGATGATATCCAGGACATGAATTTGCTTTAGAAAAAACTTGTGACCCTTTGCAAGATTCTGACTGCTCCTTTGGGAGCCACTCCCAGCCCATGGGGAACCATGAAAGGTGAGCATATGTAGCTCCCATAACGTGAAACACATTGCTGATAATAAGAAAGAGTTATTAGAGCTGCAGGTTATTAAGATCTCAGAACACATTAGCACTTCTTGAGCAATATCATGCAGAATCAATAAACTCTGCTGAGGATGGATCCTCCCCTTGTTTGGCAGCTGTGGTTTACATGAAAGACCTCCCAGCTGGAAAAGCACTGGCATTGGCACCGAATTTCTGCAAGGATGCTGAAGGGTGGCACAGAGGTCAGGCAGGCTGCTGAGGGAGTTCTACGTGGCAAGAGCTACCCCAGCCCCACAGCTTGTTTTATCCACGGGATGAGCTTGTTCTTGGATGTCCCAGAAACTGCCTCTGAGTGTAAATAGAGGCATTCAAACATACTCACATATATATATATATATATATATATACACATTAACAGCAAAAATCCCTTGTATTAACACGAAAAACCCCAGCAACAAAGTCCCTAAGTGTGAGAAATACAATTGGTTACAATTCATTTAAAAAAATATATGCACATTTTGCTCACCTACAAGGTATATACATGGACACTCACATCCCAATTCAGCCCTGTGGGTAAATAAATCCTTATTTTGTATTGACTTCAAGGAGGTTGGACACATTTGCTTAGAGGCATCTTTGGCTTGTTTAGGGCCACAAGAAGGCAGGAAAATACAGAGGAAAAGTGGGAGATAGGCACGGATCCTGCTGATCTTAAGGCACTGAATACCGTCAAGTGTTCAGACACACACAGCTCATAACGGTGCACAAGAGCCAAGATTATGGGCTACAATAGCAGTGACTTCTGTCTAAGATGGCAAAGGGATCTAAAGAGAAAAAAAAAAAAAATCTGGTTCTTTTTCTCAGTCAGCAGTCAGACCTGCAGGAGTAGCATTTAACAGAACGACACCAGTGTGAGAGCAGGGAGAGCGGCAGAAAGCATCCCGTATTCCTCTGCAAATTCCTGGATTTCCACACGAGGGAGCTTCTTGCCCGCGGAGCTGCGGGCGCTTCCTGCGGGAGCAGGCGGCGGCTCCCTGCGAGCTCCCAGCCTGATTGCGCTGCCGCCAGGCGCAGCGAGAGCCAGCAGTGAAACGGTTAACAGATAATGATGATTGTCAGAGCTTGTTAACCACAATTATTTCCAAGACATATGTAAATCTGTGTAACTACCTAAGTGTGGTATATAATCTAAAACATACTGTTTAAATCTATAAGCATTCCTGAGTTAATTTCACTATGGGAACGTTAGTTGCAACTTCCTGACTTCACTGTGTTTGAATTCATATCCATGAACATTAATTTAAAATTAGTCTAAATATTTGTTGAGAATTAATCACCTGATAAATTTAGCTCTTTTTCATTTTTATGAATTATTCATTATCTTCTCTCTTTCCGTTGATGTGTTGGTTGTTTGCAAGAATTGAATTACTGGTTGACACTAAAAAAAAAATATCCAGCATTTCTTGCGATTTGCAAAATGCTCCCCTTAGAAGCCTGACTGGCGACTATGGGAGCAACTGGGTTTGCCACCAATATTTTATGGTACTGGTTTGCTTCTTGAAGGGAGTTTTTAAGAGGCATAAGCAAGTTCATGCAGCAAATATTTTGCAACAACAGAAAAAAAATCTGTTTATGTCTTGCATATATATCATTCCTACAAGGGAAGTTTGTATTAGCAAAAGCCTGTTGATGGAAATGTTTGGGAACAGTACAATGAGGTGTGGCTGCAGGAATGAACTGCTGTGTAAAACTGCTGAACTGCAAAAAGCTCCTTCTGCACAGTCATCATGGAAAATACTTGAGCTTGTGTAAGGAAAAGAATAATTCTGTTCTAGGATGGCCTCAGGCAAGTCTGAAAGAAAAATTATCAGCCACCAGATATTACAAGAGGAACAAACCTTTTAAGGAAAGCCTCGAGTAGACGGCAGCAAGGATCCTTAACACCGGCTACTACAAAGAAAAGTGATTTGTGAGCCTGTAGCACACAGAGGACCAGCTCTCAAACTTTATCTGTAGCCTGCCTTCAGTGGAAATAGTGGAAGACCAGATTTTTGGAATTCCCAAGTCTAGCCCTGGAGGCCTAATTTCTGGTTGTCACTCATTAAAACAATCGTTGTCACAAAATTAATTTACTATCAAATATAGCTTCCCTTCTTCCAACTCACTGAAACAGATAACATCTTGGACTTCCCATCGGGTATGTCTTTATATTTGTTTCTTTCAAATCAGTTTGCTACTATTAATTAAATAACAAATCAGAAAACTACTTCTAAATTTATAAAAAAGCAAAACCCCCAGAACACACCCTCATGTGGTTAGTAACTGGTACCAGCACTTGCAAAACATCAAAGGCTTCTTTAAACATAGACTTTCATCAGTGATGCTGCAAGCCTTCAGCTAATCTTTCATGATTTCCCATGCAGGAACATCAAAAGAGAAAGAAGAGAATAGCACTGTTCCAAAGCAACAGTGCTCTGTGTGAAAAGTACGTGTTTAGCTACAGCACATATAAAGTGTAAGTGGGAAATTATTATTTACATGAGGCATATTTTAATAAACATCATCATTAGCTCCCTGTCTTTTCCTGTAAGGAACAAGGATTTTCACATTTCAAAATCATGTCCAAAGCTCAAGCGATTTCTGGAAGAAAATGAAAAAGAATTAGAAATGTATAAGCCTTCAAAGCAAGAAGATCAATTTATGTTCATTTTTACCTACTGAAACACATTCTGCATATTTCATTGTTTCTGTCATCTTGTTATAATCCATCCAAAGATTTTTCAAAGAACATTAAGTCCTACAAATAAACAAACTGTGAATTAGATACGGAAGGCACAAAAATGCAACAATTACTATCAAAAGTCTTACTTGTAAGCTTTTGTTACATAAAGTAATTATATTAGTCAATCACTTTTTATCACTGCCACTGAGAAACAGGAGATTTGGAGGGGACTATCCAAAAATCTTAACTGTCATTTCTATCCTACTAAAAGCAAAATTTCTGAATTGTTGTTGGAATTTTAAAGCTAACACTTTTCAGTGAATAATTTAAATAGTATTGTAATTTTGGTTTATAGTCTCTGATGTAAGCATCATAGATGATTTTGAAACCATTTCATGTTAACACAATTGTGCTGGCAAAAGAGTTACACACGAAGTCAATTTCTAATTCTAGAAAACATGCATCTTAACTTCATCTTTACTCCTAGCACTGAGTATTCTCCTTCTCATAATTCTTACAGTTATCTTCACAAAAGAATTTTTGTAGGAATTTTCGTATAACCTGAGGGTCTTACATACAACACTCAACAGAATTATTGAATTGGTTTGAAATTACCAATGAAAACTACGTAACTTTCTTTTTTTTGGTTCATACACTTGTTCAAACACAATAAGGGATTTGGGGGAGTTTGGCAAGTTTGACATGTATGTTGAGATTTGATTCTGCTATACAAAATAATGAACTGCATGTGTAATACTATTTAAACAGCTTAAAAATCAAAAATTTAAGATCATTAAATTTAAAAAAAAAAAAGCATACATAAAAATTAAAAGGTTTTAGTTGGTTTATCTTTTACGTAGGGCTTAGTTTTCCAATGCACTTGCACTTTTGCCATTCTCAGCTGACAGCAGGGGCCCCTTTGGCCCTGGTCTGCACATCTCCATGGGTCTGCCTCTCCACCTTGCACACTTACAATGAGGAAACAAGCACCAATCATTACTGCCTTGATCCTCACGTCGAGATCTACAGGGACCTGGATCCCAAAGTTGGCAGTGTTGGTAAAGACATTGTTGACAAATCCAGACCAATACTTGGAAATTTTGCCGATTGTTGTCATCTCATTGAGAGCTTTTACCTGCACAAAGAAAAAACAGGAACAGACATAAATGTAAACAAATCAAGTGCACACTGATGACATCTCCACAGAATTAATGACTGTGTCCTGACATGCAGAGTATGCTATAGTTGTCAGGTTCTCCTTTTATTCTTATCACTGCGAAGTTCTATTAGTGTCAAATTTCCCTTTACGAGTGGCACGCACAAAAGGGTTTCAAGTTTGGAAACATCAGCATCTTTAGAGCTGATGAAAAGTGGGAGGAAGCAATCTTGAAAGTTTATGCCGGTTCTGCTTTTCTTTCACCGAGCTGTGGGTTTTCTTCCTCTCATGTTTTTTATATTCTCCTAGCCCCACTGCTGTGGACCTCTGTCCCCTCGGGGGACAGGCATGTTCTCAATTACACAGCCATCTGCATGTTTTTCACAGTATACTGAAATTTCAGACAATACCCACTGGAGTCTTCTGATTTGGCTAATGAGTTGATAAGTTGATAAACCCAGAAATTCCTTTATGATTCTTAACTAAGGCAAAGCACTTTGTTCACATCAGAAAAGTCTGTTCAAGATTTCTTCAAGTGTCTCCCTTTCTGCCTCTCATCTGAGAAATTTATTCGAAGTAGTGAAACTTCTAAACTGTTAACACTTGTATGAAACATACCTCAAAGTCAACATCTTCAAAACAGCCACAGGTTGCACATGGACCAATTATTTTTAGCACGTCTTCTTTACTTTGATTCCGTATAGTAAACTTTGGCAGAAAAGGGTCCCAGTTCTGTACAACGTACCCAGCTATCATACCTGGTGGGGACTGAACTTCTAACTAGCAAACAAAAGAAAACAGCAAAAAAAATGGTTTTAGCTGATTTTACATTAATATATTTTTTTCTGTGATAGCATGTTGTTTATATAATGACAAATTTTTTTGGTTCTGAAAAAAATATTTAGGTACTGAATATAATAACATGTCATTGTACTAAACATGGAACTGGATATTGCAGAACTGTCTAACAGTGTTGTTAAATATAGTGGAAAATATCAAGCTCAAAAGCTGTACCAGAAGCCAAGATCCTACATACAATAAAAGACTTTATAAAAGCTATAAACTAGGAAAAAAAATTGTTATTGTCTTCAGTGAATATCCTACAATCTTTTTTAAAGTAGCTGTACTATCAAAGGACCTTTTGGACCTTTTCTTTAAAAATCCTGACAAGTGTTAAGACGGTATGCAGATGAGCTGAGCTGTAAAACATTTTCATAACACAAGAAAGATGTCTGAATAAAGGAAAGTCATAAAATATGGAGGAAAGATCTGACGCTCTATGGGATCCACATTTTTCACTCCAAGCAGCTTCCTTCCATGTTCTGCAATTTCCTGGAGATAGAAGGCTCAGCCTCCACAGAGAACTGCCTCCAAGTGACACCCACAGACCCCAGTGGAGTTTCCATCCTTCACCCTCCTGTACAGTGAGGGCTCTCTGCCTGTGTCAGGCCAGGCAGTGTTTTGGGGTGCCACTTGACTGCAGAGACATCACCAGACACCAAAGCTTTGTGTGGGGTGCCCGCAAGGCCACGTCCCATGGGAGGGAGGAGGCACATAAGGAACAGAACTAGCTGTGCCTACTCAAAGACTTCCCCTGGTCGCCGGGCTGAGAGGGGCCTGTGGGTTCCTGAATTCCTCCCTGCCACCCTCGAGGAGCTGCCCGGCAAGATGCTGGGACAAAGGGCATTTGGGATTCCCTCACCTCCTGCAGGAAGCAGGGGAAGCAGCAGCTGTTGCACCTCAAGGGCCTGATGACTCGGATCACCTCCCGGCCGGCGTTGTCCGCGATCCTGATGGTGAAAGCCCTGATGGGCGAGCACAGCTTGCGGTCAAAGCAGCCGTTCTCTTCCACTGCAAAGTAAACTCTTTGCCCCAAGGGGTTTTTTATCTCGTATTTGCTGGAGGTCTCTGTACCAAGTATGGCTAATAAAGCAAAACAATTAGGACATTAACTTATATTATGTTTTTTATTACCTTAGTATAATGTTAGTATGTGTATATATATATACATATATGAGCATTTGTTCTAAAAGTCTATGAGACAGGTTGTTTAAAAATTTGTTTTGAAGTAGCAACACAAAGAAAATATGCGAGTATATGGAAATAATAGTGCCAGGTCAATATTTTGAAGGAATTAATTCCAACTTTGACTCGCTGTACAATAAAGTACATATCACAAAAGAGAATTCAGATCCCGAGTTTTGGGTTGGGCTTTTTCTGGCTTTATCATCTGCAAAAAGTAATATCCTGAGACTACCCCACTTCAGTGACAAAGCTTTCACCCAGCAGGTCATTTGAGAATCAGGCCAAAACCATTTTGAATGGGAGAAATGTATTTTAGAGTGTTTTACTGGCAGAACTTAATACTTGTTTCTTGTAGCAAACAGTTCACACTTTCTCACCAGACAGTGTGAATGTGTGTGTGATTGTGTGTCCAACAGATACATTTGTTCATTACTTTGAAATTCTGAGAAACTAAGTAATTAGAAAATCTTTTGCTTCATTTTATGTTTTCTGACCTTCCTTTCTCTATTTGCTTTGTTTCTCATAGTATGTTATTATTAAAGGCAATAATTTTTTCCATGGATTGGAAAGATGGTTAAACTTCAATAACTCTGAGACGGAGGTGTCTGAGGGAGAGACTTTAGGACTGTTGTAGAGATTACTCACCCCTCAGTGGTTTGCTGCAGAACAGGTAAACAATAAAGTGTCTTCCCCACATTATCCCTGTGTAACAGCCTGACACAAGGGCAGCAGGAGGGTTCAAGGGACTTCAGAGAGCTGGGGGCAAGACTTGGATGCCTTTTGGAGACACCCACGTACCATCACTGTTAAAGGGTGACAAGGATTGCACCATACCTTCCAGAAGCTCCACTTGCTGATGAATAATTATCTGGTCCAGCTGTTTTAAAAGAATAAACAAGATGGTGGGTCTTGGATAGGTCTGGGGCTGCCAGTGGTCACGTGTCTATTTTCAGTGCTCATGTCCCTGTAATTAAGATTTCTTTCCTTGCAGAGGTGCATAGGTTGGGTGCCTGAAGGATGTCTCAAGTCACACTTTGGACTTCTACCTGAAACTATGGCTGAGGAATGTGACATTAGGTGTTGTGGCCGTGTAGTTCACCCACACATTTCAAGAAAAATAATCTTCACTGGGGGAATGAGGAAGATAACAGCAACAGAAAGCTGTGTGCAAGAAGCAGAATCCACTTCTTGTTCCTGTTGTTCCTCTTTGTCAGAGGAAAAGCTCCTTACCCCAAATCCAAGGTTGGTGCTGGGCACCATGGCAGTGCAGGAGGGAGTGAACCTGGGCTCAAGCACAAAATGTGCAGTGGCCACATCCCAAAGGACCTTGCTGGAGCAGCCCAGCAGGGCAGACAGGGGATGCCAATGATGGCACACAGCAGCTTTAACACTCTGATCTCAGGAGCTCTGCACCTTAAATCTGGCAAATGGTCATGCCAGGGTAACAGAATGAGCAAAACAACAACAAAACACTCAGCTGGCTGATAATGTCTTCCCTCATGAGCTAGTTACAAATGCAGGAGAAAAACTGCTTGCCATGACACCCAGCTTTGCTGTGCTTATCATCCCTCTGACATTATTCTTTCTTGGAGAACAGTTGTTAGCATTATAAAACCAGCAAGACTTAATTTCAGTCTACCTTTCAGTTTTATGTGACTTTTAATGCCTGTTTTATGTGACAGATTTAGGCTTTACAAATCTCTTTTCCGTAATTTTTCTGTAAATTCCTGATGGGCAAACGCTTGGCACAGGTTTTGCCATTACTCACAGCTGCAGACACAGAGCGCACAGCGACCTTCTGAGACCAGCCTGTCACAGCTCTCCAGTGCCTGGATATTTTAAAATTGATAAATCTCGCCTGGTACTATTCAAACTGTTGCAGCCATTTGTCACTTCTAGTCAGCTCCTGCAGCTAGTTCAGGCTGCAGAGAAAGGCTGGGAAAAAGAGGAACTTCTTTATCTCTTTGATTAATCTGTGAAATGTGCATGCCAGTAATTGAAATAATAAAAAATATTTAGACGTAAAAATATTCTCCCAAGAATCTTTGCTGTTTGCTGTTTGGGTCTCATGAGAGAGCTCTTGGAGCTCATGGGAAGGGCTCTGCTGATGGAAAGAGAATAAACAAGTTAAAGATGGTAGAGCTATTTTAATATTTTAGAATTTATTTTATTATGTATTTCTTTGCCCCATGTAGACTTTTACAGGGAAAAGAAATTAATGAGCCTGATTTGTTAAAAGCTTTAAGTGATTTTGGTCTATTCATTGGTTTACTGTGCACAATGTATAAACAATACTGAGACAACACAGCAGTACCACTTGTTATCCTTGTTTTGCCTTTTGATGGTTTCTGCAGGGCAGTTATTCTGATGTATTTTTACTGGGGCACTTGAGGATTGGTGGAATTCTGTACCTGCATTTGAAAGCACCCAACGCCCTTTGGCTTAACAAGGGTCTGATCCCCTTGAGCTCAGATATGTTAAAATTCCTTAAACACAGTTAATTGTCAGTATTTAGTTCTGTGGGCATCAAATTTACATCTGATCAGTCTAACCAAGTGTAAACGAAGAAGCTTTTTACAAAAGTAGTTAAACCTGAGTGGTGGAACAACATGCAGCTGAAGTGCTCAGAAAATTCTTCTCCAAGGTTTCACCTGTCTATTCCTGCTGTGGGTAAAGGTTAATTTGATTTTTCTTATGGACACTGAACTACTCTTTGAGCTATGTCTGTAATCTGGAAGGTACTAGTGAGGTTTAGGTAACTTTTTTTTTCTTTTTCTTTTTCTTTTTTTTTGGTAGGAAGTTATTAAAGAGTGATAGTCATAGAAAACTGATGTGTTTGCTGATGCAGAGCAGTTTTTTGCCCTTCTCTGGTACACTTCAAACAGCTGTTTGGAATCATTCCTTCTCCTGAACTCACTCTGGGTGTGGATCTGCAGAGTGAAAAGTTGCTGGCTGGCCTTTACCTACAGGATGCACATTTTCCTTTTCTCTCATCCAACCCTTGGGCTGCTATTTAGAATAAGATTGTAGGGATGTCTCTGAGACTGACTAAATCTGGATCCTTGTATCAGAGTCAAACATGTCATGTTCTTACTGAGAAATACATTCAGCTTTCTCAAATCCATCCAGTTATCTTGCCCACTCCTGCTGGAGAATGTAATTTCTATTTGTTATTCTGTATTTATTTACAACCATTCTCTATATAATCTTTCTTCCAGTAATGTAATTCTATAAATTAAATATGTCTCTTCACACAGTTTGTTTACTCTCCTAGGCACTCAGTATGCTTCCCTCTCCAATGTGTTGTTTTTAGTCTACAGATAAAACAGATGGAGTCTTGTTTTAAAGGAAGTTCTCTATTCCCCATGCACTTCCAGTAGCACCTCTCCGTGCCTGTTTCAGTTTGGACCCACCTTTCCCCAATGCGCACAGCACCAGAATGACACACAGACTTCTAGAAGTTTTCCCAGTGGCATAAATAACTCCAAGTTCTGCTAGAAACATCTTCATTCGAGCATTTAATTACATGAAAATCTCTTAGTCCATGAGGATAAACCCCAAGGGATTGCCCTGGCAGCTGTGAATGCCACATGCATTCTGCAGGCAGCCCTCTCCCTGCTGCTGGGACCTCCCTTCTGCTCCCCTCTGTCCTGAATGAGCCCCTTTCATTTGCCACACAGCCAACATGGATTCAGCATCACACACGGAAGCATTCTGCAAGGCACGGGAACTCGAGCTGTGGGTACATGCCGACAGCCAGCACTGCACACATGCTTCCCACTTTTCAAACTGCAGAGAAAGTTAAGAATAACTAGCAAGGGCTGCAGCACAGGCCAAGAACAAGTATGAATGAGGTCTTCAGTTCCAGTTGTAGCTCTGAGAGAGAACCGCTCTTATGTCTTAATGTCAGATGCAAAGCTTCTATAAAATGGAGTGAAGGTATTTGCTTGCCTACATTGTCTGTGCATATCTGAGGTGTAATTCGTGTTCGTACAGGAGCCTGAATATGTAACCTGCCAAGTACTTACTATCACAATCACTTTTAGACTAAAAAATGTAGCTTCCACGGTCTGTAAGCAAATGCTCGTGTAATTGACAACACGTATCATTTTGTGCTCAGAGCAGCATCTTGAAGTGAAAGTCATCACTCCGCATGAAAGACTGCTTTTGAAGAGTCTCCCCATTTCATTAGCTCCAAATATAAAATACATTCAATTTCTGCTTCTAAACAAAACTAGCAGAAATGTGTGCCTAAAATACACATCTTGAGTGAAGTACACATTTCCCAGCATCACCAAAATGCAAACACAGCAGAGGTATATCAGAATTGTGACCTGACTATGCTGGGGGCCTGATTCTCTCCCTGCTCATACCAGGCAGGGCATGTGACACCTTACTCAGCATGTAAGAGTGGCACAATCCAGCCACATGTAAAATGCAAACCTTAGTCAGTGTCAAAGCAACAGCAGGGAGTGACCCTCCTGGAAAAAAGGTTCAGGAAAAGATGAAATTTCTGGAGCAGAGCTGCAGACCATCAGTGCTCTGAGCTCCAGGAGCTGAGAGGTTTTGCAGAGCAAAAAGGACAGCCACATGTTTAGCAGCAGGATGGAGAAGACTTGAGCGTTCATTTTTCTTCCTCATCTACAACCTATGTCTCTGCCTCCATTTTCAAGCATTTTTCTCTCTCAGGCATTAGCACTTTCTCACACAGAGTTAATGCAGATTTGTAGCCACTAAGACTTCTGCTCATCTAATTTCTATAAAATCAATGGCAGCAATGAAGAAAAAGCTTCTTCCTCCTATGTTCCTTATTTCATAGTAATACCAAACAACAAAAAAGCCTCTGCATCTCAACCTACCGCTCCCCCAAGGGGACAAACCCAAACAACCTCATCCTGCAGGGTATCAAACAACATAAACTGAAAACATGACAAATCTAACATTCAGAAAGATTCAGGACCTGGTTCAGGCACTCCAGGCCAGGTGGCAAATTATGAGCGTGTGATGTTTGCTTCCAGAGGCTTGATTCAACAGGTGTATTCTGTTGAGGAACGTCAGAAGAACCAGGGAGATAATCCTTAAAGATTGGGTTGGTTTGTTCCTGAGATTCTGCAGAAAAAAAAAAAAAAAAGATAAAAACCCCAGAAATATCAGGACCAAGGAGCAGCTAGCTTATTGGATCAAAGCTGGAACAATAACATCATTCTGCATGTGACTGTATCAGTACTTCAGGTCAGGAGTACGGACCCAAAAGGAATCTCCTGATTCACACCTCAAGCACTCTGATTGTAAAGCAGCCTTAGAATATGCAAGAGGAATCACTGCAGATGAAGTTAAATCAGGAGATGTGGTCTTGGAGGGCACCTGATCTGTTCTGACAGCTGGTGAGCACAGAGCCTGTGTGGCAAGGCTGGAGCTGGCCGGAACTCACGCATAGGGTGGCAGAAGCTCCTCAGCACAGGTTTCCCAGTCCTGCACCCTGTGAGCTGCCCCGTGTGCCAGTGTGCCCTGAGCTGCTGAGGGCTGGCTCCCAGCAAGATGCTTTCCAGCACCCTGAGGACACCCATAATTTCTCTTAATTAGAGATAACCTTTCCAGGGATCTCAGATTCCCCAAACTGGATATTACAACCCTGATATCAAAGTCTACACAGCCTCTTATAGTGTATTATTCATTATTATCTTAATGAATAGATCGGATATCATTATGCTGTGTTTTCTGGTTTGCTATCACAAAGAAATTCTTTCGGGCACAGTGATGGTGACCTTGGCAGTGCTGTGAAGGTAATGAGAGCATTTACTGCCACAGGCACTTGTACATCCACACAGGCACCATCTCCCACAGCACAGTGACCACCTTAAACTGGATTTCCAAAAAACTCCTGCTAGTTTTCCACATACATTGTTCTTGGCCTTCAGCAACACTGGTTCTGCAGGAACCAGGAGAAGCAAACTGAAGCTCTCCCCATATAAATGGCAAATGCTTGTACTGGGCTAAGCCCCTGTGATTTAGCAGGAAAGCAGCTCCCAAACTGATAATTTTTATCTCATGTGTGAAAATACTTAGACACAATGGGGTGTGAGGTCCAGAAGGAATTTTGGCTCTAAGTCTGAATTTCTCTTTTGCTGCTGTGGGTTTAAATGAGATCCTTTAGTATTATTTGAACTCACTGCAAAAGATTCATCATTCAATCATATTTTGATCTTAATTTGTCTTTGCAGCCACTGCTTTCTTTCAAAGTCTGAAACCACAGGAAGAAGTAACCCCTTTGAATTTGTTGCTGGCTTTTAAAAATGTATAACTGGGTAATAAATATTTTATATGCTCTTCTGCATCATTTTACCTCACAGGGTTCTGTTACTGCCGTAACTCTTGTTGTTACATGAAATGCCACGAAGTAGCCCAGTGTTGGTGTTATTTTTGAATAATAAACAGAAAAAAAGACAACAAGTTGCAGTTCTACCTGTCAAATTTTAAGCTATACAAAAATCAAACAGTAAATACATTAAATATTAATGACAATTTGAGCTAGTCTGACACTTTGTCTATTTTTCTGTATGATTCCCATTTCATTACTAGTATGGAAATCCTTAAAGTTACTGTATGATACAGTGAGTATTCTGTACAAACATAATTTGTAGAGTTGCATGTTCCTGAAAGAGATGTATTGTCAAGTTTCTTCATACTAAAAACCATATTCCATACCATTACTATTTAACTGTTTCTCCTAACCGATATACATCAAAAATATGCAAAACCAGATTTCTCTGATATAATTAAGCTAAAAAAAATTTTAAAAATACCCCTATATTGCAAGAGTACAACAATGCTGTAAAACCTGCTTGCTCCTGTTTACCTTTTAATGCTCTAATGCAGAGTGCTTTGAGTGTTTTGAGGGCAAGAAAGAGTGATAAACATTTGGCAAACCAAGACAGCCATTGCTGAAACTCCCTGGGTCAACACCTGCCTCTGCACACGCCAACAGAATGACCTCTGTGGAGCTGCACTCATGTTCAGAGAAAAAGAGATTTGTATCCTTCTGTTTAGTTTAAGTATTTGAAAACCTGGAGAAAATTAATTGAGAAGGCTGATTAGATCAGATGCTACCTGTTTGCCCATTGCCCTGAGTACTCAATTGGCTACAGCTAAAGTCAGTATGTGACAAAGACCTATCCATATAGGAGTAATCAGATTAAATTCAGTTATTATTCTTCATAAGGGGTTATCAGCTCTGTGGACAGTTTTGAATATGAAAAGCATTTGCTGATGTAGTATTTGCTGATGTAGTATTTTCAAAGCGAAATAGGGAAGAAGTGTGTAAAAATAGTGATACTCTTGGCTCAGTACCCACCCTTCCCAGGCATTCTGTACTGACAGGTTTAAACACCAAGATGCCAACACTAAATTTTCTGACTGAATGCAAAGGATAACATTTTATAACATATTTTATTCAAATAACATCCTAGTAGAGATTTTAGTCTCCTTAGGAGCCTCTTGGATGCTGAAAAATTAAAGGAAGACAAAACAACTGTGCTTTGACTGATGTGGTTTTAGCCTGAAACACTCATTTCATCAGACCGCTGATTGCTGGAAATGCACAACTGTAGTTTTCTGTAAACACGATCTGAAAATACAGACTATAGATGCACTTACCTTGAGAGGCCATGAAGCTTCCTGAGTTACTTCTTCAAAGGAAGCCGGGTTAAAAGAAAAGGCTTTTCTTGCTGCAGCAAATAAAAAAAGGCGCACAGCATGCACAGAACTTCAGAAGGTGTCTGTCTGCTCGCTCTGAGCTGGCAGAGCACGGGAGGAGCTCTCGGGCAGCGCTGGCTGAGCCGGGCCACGGGGGGAGAGGCTGCAGGGATCAGGAACAGCGATCCGTGCCAGGCTGGGCACCAGGGAGAGAGGGAAAGGAGTTTAGCCGGCACGGAGAGACAAAGCTGCCGTGCACCTCTGGCTAAATGCACACATCAGACCTAAAATCCTGCTTTATAATGCCTGGGTTTGTTCTGAGAAAACAAAGATTCTATATTTTTAGTTCAGTGTTTGTGTTTTCACTTCTTCAGGCTGTCCAGTAAAGACAGAGGAGCTAATGAAGCTGTGGATGGCCCATCCCTGGAAGTGTGTAAAGCCTGGCTGGGTGGAGCTCTGAGCCCTGTGGTCTGGGGTAAGGTGTGCCTGTCCAAGTCAGGGGGTTTCCAACTAGATCGTCTTTAAGGTCCCTTCCAAGCCAGACCAGTCTATGATTCTATGATTTCCCTACAGATGACCCCAGTCAACATTTTCCATGCACAAAGCAGGAAAAACTGCCTTGGATTTCCCACTGTACTCCATCCATGTAACACCAGGCAGAGGATGTCCTCCAAGGGATGTCATGCCTATACCAGTCCCAGAAAACCATCCTGTACATTCCCCCACCACTGTGCCCCACAACATTCACATCCATGCAGGGTTCTGCTGATCCCTGAGAGGTGTTTGAACTGGATTTGGAGAACTGAAAAAGTCTGGCAGTGCTTTGGCCTAGACCAAAATCATGACATATATAATTGTCCTCATTGCACTGGAAGGAGAAGGTGAGAAGGAGGGAGAGTAACCTTGACTTACCAGCTCATATTCCTGCCCTGGGTGCCCAAGTTGCTGTGGAAATCATCAGGCAGATGAGATCTGCAGGCAGCTGTGATCCATGGCTTCAAGAATGGCTGAGCCTATGCACAGAGTCCAGCAGAGCAGAGGGAGGTGCTGGGGACCATGTTCTGTCCTCTTTGCTACTGCAAGTTCCACTGGTTCGCGTCTGTCTGAAGTACGATTGAGCAGATTAAATTCCAGAGTTTACAGCTCAGGAAGATGCTGATGAGGATTCTGGGAAGAAAGAATACAGGAAACCCAAACCAACCCCCCCCAGATTATATGGAAGCTGATTTTTATAGTCCATAGTAGCAAATGCAAGAGCCTCAGACCTACTTATGGATTTGGCAATGTGAAAAGTTCCAGGAATTTGTCATTGCCTGCTTGAGAACTCCCTGAGTGCAGTGGCAAGCACAGGCCAGCCCGGGAGCCAGACCCTGCTGTGCTCAACCTGGAAACTAACACTGAAGTGACAGAGACAAAAATGTTGGTGGCTGAAAAATGGGTACTAAACAAATCCTTCTGGATTAGGAGGAAGTTTGACATAACTGGAAATAAAAGTTAAGAATGACCAGAAATTTTTGCTTTCTTTCTCCCTTTCAAGGATGGGCTTCTTTGGAGCAGAGGCTGTAATCCAGAGAGCAGAAACAAAGCCTAAAAAATAAGAAAAAGTACAGGGAAAGCTCTGGATAGATACAGTTACCCTGCCTTTTGAAATGACAGATGAAAATTCAATTGAGATGGCACTCATTTACCTCTAAAAATGAATAAAGACTTATTTTACCTCACAGAAAATTACAGGGGGAAAAAAAAAGTCCCAGTAATTCTGTCAATGCATAAAAAATTCATAATACATTAAGAAAAGTGCCTCAAACAGACCAAACACACTAAAAAATATATGCTGAAAGAAGATGTTTCACAGGTTTTAAAAGCATTTTTTGAGAAGTCCAAGTGATTCATTTGCTGACCCAGAGAAGGACTCAGGCAGACTCTGCCGGCAGCAGGGGCCAGGCCAGGCTGGCTGTGCTGGGAGCTGCTGCTGCTGCCCTGCTCAGGCCGTGCCCCGGAGCTGCCCTGGCAGCACGGGCAGGCTCCCCTCCCTGCAGGAGCCAGGTTTCATCTTCTGCTGCTCATGAAATAAACATTTCCCTGAAAGAGTTCTGCCCCAAAGAGCTAAGTTTTTTGACATTATTTGCAAGATTGTAGTAAATAGGTAACTGATAGAAATACAACTTGGCTTTAATTACAGTTTTTGGGGTTTTTTTCCTTTTTTTTTTTTCCCACAAATTTCCAAATCTTTTACAATGTCCCTCTTACCCCATTCCTATTGTTTGATTCCAAAGCAATAATTTTAGTAGATTATATCAGTAGATTTCTGAAGGATTTGCAAACAATAGACTTGCACTGGCATAAGTCCTTACAGATAAAACCACATATTTAATAATTTCTTTAATCTGAGTCTTTGGTATGTTGTGTTTTTTGGGTTTTTTGTGGGGGGTTTGGGGGGGTTTTTTGTTTGGGTTTTTTTTGTTGTTGTTTTTGTTTTTTAAAAAAATATTCATACATTGGTCCAAATTGGCTGCTGCCATGATTAAAAGCATTCTCACTAAGACTGTACTCGTCAGGTACAGAAGACTTAATCGTATTTATTCAGGCACAAAGACAGCCATGCTTTGGTGCCCTTTAGATATGCACAAGAAGAACACTCAAGAAATGAGGACAAGCATTTAAAGAATTGTGTTCTGCTACCTCAAACCATATTTTAGGGCCTTCAGGAAGCAGAGCAGCAGCACCCAAAGGAGAATTTCACCAAGACACCAAACTGGCTGCCTCTGCCCCTTGAAGAAGGCCCAGGGAAGGGTTATCACTGCCTACCTACACTGACTCTACCAGTCAGAGTCTCAGCACTAAAATAGAATACACTGCCTTCGTCTGCAGGAGTATGCTGGGCATCTGAAACACATTCACATCTATTAAAAAAAAAAAAAAAAAAAAAGAAACAGAAAAGAAATTGGGTCTACATACCTAAAATTCCTGCTACCCCTAAAATACTCTTGCTCCAGCCTATGCTGTAAAGCTGATAAAAATTGATGGGCAGATTCTTAGAAGGCATAAGGTAGCATGGAAATCAATGAGCCTATCCAGATCAGGGCAAGCAGTGCTTGGCTGGAGGAGTTTATGTATCTAAAACCTTCCTTTTTTCCTTAAAGAAAAATTGCATCTCTTCTATAACTACCACTTCCACAAAGGCCCAGAGATCCATCCCTGCTGAGCTGATGCCCAAGCACCACTGCAGTTAATGGTTATTACATAATTACTGCAGCCTGTAGGAAACATATCTATGGACTAAGACACCCTTGTCCTCAGCACAGAAACAGAACACAGATTTTCCTCCTGAAACCTTGCAGTAATAATCAACCAGGTGGATCAAAGGAGCAAAAATGTCATATGGCTCAGCATAGGTGCCATTTCTCTGGAGCCTAATGGCTCTTCCATTTTCTACAGGCACCACAGCAGGAGTATAGCAACAAAAAACACCTTCACAAGAGAAAAACAGGAGACAGTAACAAATTTCAAAGTATTTAGAAAAGCTGTTTGATTTCTGGTCCCGCTCCCTGCTGTTCAGAAAACTGCTCCGTGAAGCTGGCGTGAGGTATTTGTCCTTGTACTCAGCAGGAGAAGGTGGCACTCTCCTTTCCCCTCTGTACCACTATGGACTCCCCCAGGTCAGAAGAAACTGCCTCTGCCCTTGTCCCCCAACCTCTACAAGTTCAGGCGAGAGAGCTCAGCCCCTCCCCAGCTGCCCCTCTGAGCTCCGGGCAGCCAGGGCGGCCCTGTGCCACCCAGCAGCAGGCTGAGAGCAGCGCCCAGGCACCAGGAAACGCACCTGAGCACCACCAGGCAAAGCCTGAGCTTCCCTGCTGCTGAGGGGTCATCGCCAACCACTCTTTGCCGTGTAAAATTCCTTTTCTCGAAATATCAACTGTGACCAGCATTAAAATGCATTGTTATTGCAAATTTTTAATAGGAAATATTATAGCCTTCTTTCTTCCCTTTTCCTGTCTTCCCTTTAGCACAGGGAGAATTGCTGAGCGTGATCATAACTATCAGACCGTGACCCTGTGCAATTACAAGCCCCAAGTCACATTATTTCCCCCAGTATTGCTTTCTGCACTGGAGAGGGGGGAAAAAAAATATTAAACAATTTCTTAAATCAGCCAGCGCCTAGTAGGGTTCTCACCTTGAACTTTTGTTTGTGAGGCGTCTTGCTTGAGCTGGTGCCTGGAGGGGCTCCTGCCCTGCCCGGAGGTCTGCAGTCCCGCTGGAATTCCGCAGGCAGGTGCCGGTGCCGGCAGCGCACGGAGCGCGCACTGCGGAGCTGCCTCCTGAGGGAGCGCTGCCAGGTAGCTGCTACACAAGGTGTCTGTGGTGCACCACTGCTCAGCTAAACACAATCCTTAAAATAACAGCTCTCCAGCAACCTGATCTTTATTTCGCATTTAACTCCACTGGGAGAAGTGGGATCAAAAAATAGCAATCCTAATGTGATTGTGAAAGAAACCTTTTTTGTGCTTAGAGATGGCACACCGTGCTGAAACAAATCAGAAGTTTTAATGCTACCCCCAGCAAGTATTGATGTGGATCAGAAACTAAAGATAGCTGCCAGCAAAATACAACAATCCACAGTAAATTTGTAAAGCAGATTCCATACCAAATCTTGACACGGGAAAAAAAGACAACTTTGGCATGGGGTTTGTCTGTTTGGGGGGCTTTAGGGGAACAGGTGTGTTTGGTTTTGTCAGGGATTTTTTTGGAAGAAGATTTCTGTTGCACTGAGTTTTTAGGATTTTTTAATAATCTCTAAAATTTTGTTCTCATGAAAATAGAGCCTTCAAGGAGCTGTGGGCACTAAGCTCCTGCATGTCCTGGTTTCCTACCAGTTCTGAAACAGCTGCACAAAGTAATTAGTCCAAAAAACTGCATTCATTCCCAGACCCAAATGTTTCAATTTTAATCACATTAAGCAGGTTTTGGAATAAAAGTAGAGGAAGTGTGGCCATCAAGAGACTGATTTATGTAAGCAGACCATGTGATTTAAGCAAAAAAATAAGACCAGGAAGGAGCAGCATAAAAGACATGAATATGTCTTGCATCTAAACCTGTACCAAAACTCACCACTGGTCGTGAATAATTTTTCAAATCAGTCTCTCACTTCTGAGTGATTTTGTTCTAAATAATGAACATTCCGAGGGCATCTTTTTACATCTATCCTCAAGGTGAATCTATCCTGAAGATCTATTCTGCTTCAGATAAATATCCTTTAATATTAATTGGGTTTGAGTGTGAGAAAGAATAACTTTCTCTGTGGCAAGAGTGCACTGGAGGTACAGAGTTTAATTGATTTGACTGTACATTGGAAACAAAGATATTTCAGGATGCTTTTCTGCTTACTTTAGTAAACTGTCATTAATCTACTTTGAGAAACTGAAATTAGTTTCACTTGTTGTTTTTTTTTTTTTGCCTGCAACCATCTGCCAAGTTCAACTGAAATTCACAAAACATCTCCAGTTTTGTCTGCTGATTAAACACAGACTGTTAGGAACAGTAACAGACCTGCATCTTGCCTGTCTTACACATAACCAATGCCTCTGAACACTTTACAGGCTGAAAACAAACAGCAGATATTCCTCCTGGGAAGTCAGAAGCTTTCACAGGACTAACCAAACTGCAACTGCTCAGCAGTCCCTAAGAATTAGATATAGTGCTTGTCTCAAATTAAATTTTACACATTTAAGCCTATGATACCATGGAATAAAGTGCTCGGTATACACTGGTACATTAATAAGACTATTTCTTATATGAATGACAGAAGTCTTGGATACAAATTGCAGTTAACCCTCTTGGAGAACTTCTCTGCTGGCCTTGAAAATTCATCAAGCAAAATTAGAAGAATTGTGCTTTGCTGTAGAAGGAAAACTCTCACACTTATCCCTCCTTTTCCCTTTCTCTTCTCTGGAACATCTAAATTGGAAGCAAGAGTGCTGAAAAGCCAGAGCATCAGAAACCACTGAGGATATGTCGGGTGCTTTTCCCTCTGTAAAAATGACTTACTTTGAAGTTGAGGTTGGCTGCAGCTGCCGCATCAGCAGTGTGAGCTCCTGCCAAGGCAGGCCCAGGCCGGGTCTGGTCAGCCCAAGCTCTGCCCAGGAGCACAGCACAGCAGCAGCAAAGCTGCGCCAAGAGGAGACACCCAGGACTCACCGTGCTCAGGGGCTCTGGGCTTTGCTTCGGCTCTCGGGGGGCTCTGCAGCCCAGCACCACTGGCAGCATTTGCGTGCTCCTGGAGCACCATTTGGTCCCACCAGCAGGAACCAGTCTGCACACTCCAGGACACTGAGCCAAAACTACTCTCAAGCACAACAAGCGAGGGTGATCAGGAGACTTCCCTAAAACACTCCCTTATGAACTAAATCACCAACATGGACACACCCAGCCCACCACAGCATCTGCTGTCAGATACCACCTTCTCTCCGTCAAAGATATTACATTTACTGCACAATATATTTTTAGCAGCCATTACAATGCCTGCCCAATGGTTCAGTTTTGCTAGTTCCAAGTCTGGAAAATCTAAGCCAACATTACCATGTGACTCCAGCAGGCTGCTGGAGTGGCTGTTTACAAGTTACACAGAGCAGCTCAGACCTGGTGATCCAAAGGTGAACACAAGAGGGGATCAGTCCTGACACTCGCATTAAGGCCACATTCCAAGATTTTGGAAGTCCAAGCTATTCCAAGATTATTTGTTGATCTTCTCCACATTTTCAGAAAGTCACCATTCAATATTCAGATTCTAAATTCAAACTAAATAAAACAATTTTTTTATTTTTTGAGGGAAGGAAAAAAGAGAAGTAGATAAGACATCCATAAGATTTAATGGCATAATGGTAACTCTATTAGGACAGCAAAATTAATTTCAGTTTCCCTGAGGTATCTTATTTTAATTAACAAATTCATGATCCTGCTCTATTAATTAGCAAACTGAAAGAATAATAAGTTTTAGATGAGCTTAGTTCTGATAAAGCTTTTCATCCCTTAAAAAATAATAAAAGAAATTAAGAATCTCAATCCAATTTGTTTTCTACATCTAGTATCAATGTTTTGAAATTCTGCCCATTAGTACAGCACAACTATTAGCGTTTTCTTTTAATGTGAAAGTGTTTTTGTTTTGCATTTACTGCATTTATGGCATTTAAGCTACTGAAGGGGTGGTAGTGGCCCACTAAGTAATCCTTGCAAGAGTCCAGGTAATTTTATTTTTCACATTATTTCCTACGGATAACCAATAGGGCAAACACATGGAATTCATTACAGTCCTTACCTACTGTGGATTTACATACAGTATATTTACATACAGTACATTTACATACAGTAACAGTTATCCATGAGCATCCCAATTAGGTCAAATAAATCCTAGGAACTCCTCTGGGACACCAAGCTGTACAGTAAGTGTTCTGTGCCTCAGTTTGCCTGGACCATTCAGTAGTCACTGAGTAGCCACTTTACTACTGGTCCAATCATTCATTTATATAGACATATTCATGCATTAGTCTGCTTAAAGCAGATCTGGAAACCTGGTTCTTTTTTCACAAGCTTGTTTTATATTCCTCTCTTCTTGTATCAGGTTAATTACTGGCAAAGAAAAAAACAAAACAAAACAAAACCACACAAATAAAAACCATAATAAGTTTTTCCATTTGTTTTTGATCCCAAAAGCAACAAATTTGTACTTTTGATTCCTGCAAAGCACTTTGCAGATTTCCTGTTATACGAAGTAAAAGAGAAGGAGAAAATGTTAGCAAATCACCAATGGCTTAGGTAAGTAAAAAAATAGCTAAGGAGAAAATTTGTGCATACATGAAAATGTAGAGATGCTCAGAACTTCAGAACTGCTTGTCCTGCAAAGAGAGGCTGCTTCTTTGACCTAGCACCATCTGTAAAACAAATGAGAGCAAAAGGGAACACTGGGAGATTGTGTGTGCACAATCTTTCTAATTAGTATATCTTGACAGCATTTTGCTTACGTTTTTCAGACTCCCAGGTTGAATATTTTCAATGCTTTACTGAAGTACAGAAGCCAAAACAGTTATTGTATAACAGAAAGACAATTACCAAGAATAGACTTTGTAGAAAGAGTTAAACAACTTAAAAATATGTGTTGTAATGGAAAAGCCATATGAACTTCCCTAACACATCAGCCAGCCCCATGGCTGCACAGTTCCTTTCTCCTCCTCTGCAATCACAGAGGGGGGAGTGGCAGGAGCTGCTTATTCCCCCGACAAGATGCTCTGGTAGGAAGCTGGTCCTGCTGTCTGCCCATCTCAGCTCCCTTAGGATTGATCAGTTCTGTTGTGTATCCCCCGAGATCCCACAGTGACACCCTGGTGCTCCCCTGCCTCTGATGTATGCAGGAAAATGACAGATATTGTCTCAGATATTGTCTCTAAAGACTTTAAGACCATGGACAGTTCATTGTCATAGGCAACAACTTCTCACAAGGCTGTCTAAACACTTCAGCTTTGTTTGCTTCATTTTTATTTTTATCTCCTTTTGATCTCCATGTGGTCCACCGAGGAAGCCTAATTAGCATGTCCCTCTCATATCTTTGGTTTTTCTTCAGGCACCTAATAGTAATTATTGTCTGTTTATTTCCTACTGTTTATGTCCCAGGCATGTTAAAGAAGGATGATTGTCAGTGAAGTGATTAACATGCCTTATCACCACTTTATTATGTGTCTTTTAGAAAGGCTTTGTAATGTGCTTGGTAGTTTACTCAGAAAAATACAGAAGTTTGGAGAAACTTTCCCCTCCACACAAGAAAACAGGGCAGCGCGTGCAGAGATTCATTGCTCTAAAGATCTATTTTCTCAGAAAAACCTGAATCATGGAAGACTGAGACAATAGAAGCAGGAATATCCTTATTTCATATTTTATGTTTTTTAATTAGGGTTTCAACATCTCAGGATTGATTTTTTTTTCTGTAGTGGGGATTGGCACAGAGAGATTAATTTTTTAAGTAATTTTTCATTAGTAGGAGTACTAAATTAATCTTAATAATAGACTAAATAATATTTTAATTAGCCTGTGCTTACCAACTCTCATACTTATTGTGTATCAGGTAATACAGAATGAGATGCAGAACTCCAGGGTCCAGATTTGTTCAAAAGAATGGGAAGTTAAAAGAAGAATCCCCCTCCTGCTAAACACACACACACCATTTTTATGTGGTAATTATACTATTTTACTCTAATACTTACAGTTTGAATACAGTAGAAATACAGGGAGAGACTTAGCATGCCAAAACCAGAAAATGTATTCATTATAGCAGCAAGAAATGAGAATAATGAAATATTGGAGGAAATTCTACTTTTGTTTATTCCAGCATAATAGTTTGTTCTGGTGACTGGTATGTGAATGTGGCCTCTATATATATACACACACATATATATATATGTGGATATATGTGTATATATATGTGTGTGTATATATATGTGTATGTATGTGTATATGTATTTTTGTGTGTGTATATATATATGCAGAAATATACATTACATTTTATGGACTCCAACATTTGGTTAATGGTTACTAAATCTGGCATTTACAGAGACATTAGGAAAGATGGTATTTATTTGCAATTTTATTTCCCTCAGAGTGAAACATGGAATCCATACAGCTGTACAATGAAGATGATTAGAATTGCCAGAAATGAAGGCCTCCTGGGAAAAAAAAAATATCAATAGCATAGTTTAACTACATGAACCATAATTGCATTATTAGCTCTGCTGTGCCCTACCACAGGAAAGCTAATGACATGATTCTGAAGAAGCTTTATAGATTATGGAAAACTATATAACCTCTTGCTCTCCCATTGACAACACAACTCATTTGAGATCCCTGTCATTAAGGGAAGGAAAAATTCTCATTTTTCACAAATCCTGTGAATATGTCTTTTTGTGGATTTTAAACTTTAACCGTATATATGCCCATGGACCAGTAGCTGAAATAACAAATAACCATTTGTACAACCTTAGCTGTGGCAATTTTAGCTGTGGAATGTATTTTCAGTCCCAGTCCAACACATAAATGACTGCTGCAGAAGGAGTGAGGAAGAGGCATTCCCTGCTCCAGGTATGGACTTGCTGGCACCTGGAAGGTAGCAAGAGGATTATTATCATAATAGTTACTATATTATATTATTATATTGTGTTATTATTATCATCATATTAGCATAAACTGTCAGTGAGGCTAAATGTCTGGGGTTTTTCAGAGTTCTAATTGTACTTACTGTTTAATCAGTCTGCCTACAGTTTACTAGCAGGAGTCCATCTTAAAAGCAGAAGACCAAAGCAATTTTCATTATGTTCTGACAACATGCAACAGTTATCGCCGGCGAGTGACTCCCACTTTGTCCCTGTATTTTGCCCTCCCTCCCTGCCCCCAGGTTGCAAAGACATAAATATATGATAACCATGACTTTTTCAGTAATTACTGAAATAGAAATGTGTAATCAAGGGTATTAAGTCTTGAAACAGAAAATTATTCAAGACACAATCTTCAAACATTGGGCCTGGGAGATGTCTCCTCCATCACACACAAAGCTGACTTGCTCAAATGTTTGACTTGTACACATTTGCTCCAGGACTCCTTGGACACCTGCAACAACCCGCAGGGATTTTGTCCCTTTAGGTGTGCTCTGAGAGGCACCTGTGGGTCTCCCCTGAGTTCTCCACCATACAAGGATCAGGCATTTCTTTTGTCAGTGGGAAGGCTTAAAAGTGAATTTGTGGGCTCTGTGGGAACTGAAAGAGAACCAGCCCTGGGGTGTTTCCCAATCCACAGCTCAAAGGTGGGCATAACTCATTTAATCCAGTTTAGGCGTTGGATCACTCCAGCACCCTCCATAGAGCGCCCTGGGCACCCCGTGCAGGACTGGGCAGGGCGGATTAGAGCAGGGCAGGAAGGGCAGGGCAGGACAGGGAAGGACAGGGAAGGACAGGGCAGGGCCGGGTAGGCAGGGCAGGGAAGGACAGGACAGGGCAGGGCAGCACAGGGCAGGACAGAGCATAGAAGGGCAGGGAAGAGCAGGGCAGGCAGGGCAGGCAGCCTGGGAGGGCTCTGCCCTCACCCCGCAGTGCTGGAAGGGTCAGCTCCGCTCCTCTCCTGGTTCTGCCGTGCTGCTTCTGCCCTCACCGCACCGTGAGACCATAAAGGGACCCAGGGAACAAGAGGGAAGGCTTGCCACTAAGTGGGACATGGCTTGGGTAGCAGGGCGAAAAACGAGCAGTGATTTATCAGCA